>JASGXE010007080.1:0-27260 GCA_030068105.1 Sinentomon sp. SZTP_YWyxl | reverse complement strand
TCAAAAAAAAAGCAATTTAAAACAGAAACTATTTTTTCCTGTTTTGTCTTCAAAAACTTGTGATGGGGATTCAATTTATGATTTTGGGACATTTTGATTAAAATATCGAATTTATACGGTACTCTCGGTGGGGAGATATTCGGTTTTGCGATGTCGCCATGGTCAAAGCATGGCGACATCGAGGTCAGAGCATGCTCATGAAACTATACGCGAATATTATTGTCTGCCAATGAAATTGTAACACTTTTCAAAGCAATCATTCAAGTGATTGACCTGACTGACTCATAAAACAAAGATTTTTCGAACTTGGTGGTCATCGCGTTATGACTAACCACTTCCGCCACATTGGTTACATCGTGACCCTCCTACAATATAAAGATTAGTGGTTTTTGGAAATCAGAATTCATAGCCCAAAAATTATACTACTTGATATTTCTAAATGCACATCACAGAAGTACAAAACTGTAACTTGTGTTGATTGAAGGTTATTGAATAATGAACTAACAGTTGCAGGTTTGATTGCAATACAAACCTATTTTTTGTTGATTGAAATTTATGAATTGTATTACAGTGATAAAAATGGTTGCATTTTCAATGCTGACTTGATTATACCGCAGAGGGTTGCAGTTGTTACGAAGTCACCTCTTTGCCAAACAACAAGGTACTCTGCGAATCATTCATTCTTGTCAAATGCCAACCGTCAGGAATAATGTCCTTGCTCGATGGGTCGGATGAGCTCCGTCGGATGACGTCACTGTGACACAAGACGCAAGAATGGAGCCCCGGGAGTAACAAGCGCGCATGCAAAATCAGAAAAAGCCATCCACAAAATTTTAAATATCTCTTGAACTAGTTGACGTATTTTGATTACATTTATTGTGCTGCAAAGCTGAAGAATGAGCGATTTCAAATACGTGCAATGATCCCAAAACCTTCCATGAGTAAACACCAGAAATTGCATGCTTTTGGGAAGTGCAGAAATAAAGATAAGACAAAATTTCGGGTCCCTCACACATATTTTCAATGAATGCGCGATTTGTTCTGTTGTAACATGGTTTAGACCTGTAGAAGATTTGTGGAGGAAGCTTTTTGCTTTCCAAAAACCGAAATCACTGCATTTGAACATCATTTAATATTTTATGGACTGAGAACGCGACACAAAGCATATTTAAGTGTGTTATTGCTGCGCAAAACAAAATATGCTTCGTGTCGCGTTCTCAATCGATAAAACTGAGAACGCGACACGAATCGTTATCGCGTTTTGAAGCGTGTTCTTGCTTGGAAATTAAAATAACGTCCTTGCAAAATCCAAAGCACCATAAAGAAGTGTTTGATCCACAGCACGTCGTATATGAACTCACCGTGATATCTATAACAGATTGGTACGTCGTCGTATCCTAGGAGAAATTGATGATAAACTATCAACTCTCCAGTCGATACGACGTTTTCCGCTAATGAAGTTGCGATTTAATGAAACGGTTAATGTGGTTTTAAAAAATTCTCGCAAAGAGAATATCGGAGATGTCGTAAATTAATATGCAGAGTAAGTTTTAAAATGCCAAAAGTTTTGCGTATTCCTGGAACCGACGCAAACTCAATGTGCTGGAAAATAATTGACTAATTGCCCGTTCTGCTTTTTTGAGCCCAAAAATATCAGAAAATGCCCCAGAGGTGGTAAATGTGCCTAAACGTAAGAATTGAAATAGGGCTCCCTAATTCATCATATATATTTGTTACGGCCTACAAACAAAAATAACCTAGATTTTATAAATAACTCCTCATTCAGATTTTATGTGCCATTTTATTTACTTTATTTATTTTTATTTTATTCCAAAAATACAACAACAAGGAATTCGTTGCTGTGCAAAAAGTCATTAGTCAAGAGCAGGAAAAGCAGGAGAACGGTTGCTAATGTAAAAAAAGAAGCTAATCCCGCGCCAAGAATAAAACAGTTAAAATCAAAACAACAAAAAGTGAACTAAAAACAACAAGGACTAATTTGTTGTTGGTGCGACAGGATCTCCATGGGAGCCAAAGTTCCAAAGATTTAGTTCTCGCATCCTGGCAGCACTTAAAATTGTAGGCGAATTTTTCGGAAGACTGTTCCAGCTGGCTTGGTGAAAAAAGACTTTTGATACACATTGCGCCTGGCAAGAGGAATGTTGGCGCTTAAGCCGTTATCTTTCCGCCTTTGAATAGCCTTCACAGAGTCACAAGAGGGTATGGGAAATCCATTTTACCGACAACAATATCGCAGAATAAGTTAGTGGAATGAACACGACGCCTGCTTGCCAAAGTTGGAAGTTCAAGGCGAGAGAGGAGGGCTGAGACACCAGCACACCGGTCATAATTTGCTGTTATAACTCGAGAGGCTCTACGCTGAACACCTTCGATTGCATTGATATCGGCCACCTTAAAGGGGTTCCAAACGGCACAAGCATATTCGAATATAGGTAGCACCATCGTGACATAGGCGTGCTTTTTTGCTTAACCGTCTCACCGGCAAGATTTCGCATAATATGGCAAGGTGCAAGATGCCTTTTTTACAAATTAACCCAGTCTAAACGAAAATGTGTGCCATTTAACCTACATCTCAATATTCCAACCGGAGGTAAATTGAGAATATGCCAGAAAGTTGCAAACACGTTTTTGCATGTGTTTTTACGAAGGATAAGTTCGGCAAATTCTCAAATGATGGCTCAACTTTGAGATCTGTATATTGGGCTTAAACGTTTGAGGTTATTTTTGAGGATTTTAGGGCCCATGGTCTGGGATGCAATTTTTTGATGCTATTATTTACGGTTGCAATTTTATATAATGTAGACTCTACGGTCCATTCTGGTGATCTTTGAATTCCACATTGAGGCATTTGTATTTTGGTTGTCCATGAATATCTTCTCCATGATTTACGGACATTTTTCAATATTTTCAAGGCTAAATCGCAAAATTATCTGCAGTGCTGATCCTTGCGATCAAAGGCAGGCAGATACGAATATGATCTCCAACGTCATTCCAAGTAGCAGCAATGCGTGAATGGACATAACGCTATAGTCGACATCTCGGGCTCTGTAGGAGAGAGATGTCTGACCATTACAATTGTTCCATGGCTGATTCAATAAAGTGATTCTTATAGCGAACTCTATATCCATAGAATAAAAAAAGAAAAGTAAACAGTAACAAACAGGAAAGAAAAGTAAAGTAAGCAATAAAATTTGAAACCGCACGAGCAGCTCAACAAAAGTGGTCCAGCCTTAGATCAATTTTACAACGCACCATCATCCAGGAACGATTCCAACTCATTGGAATTTATGCAACGATTTATGCAGAGGAAAAAAACAAAAAAAAAAACAAAAAGCAAGGCTAAATGAAAGTAAAATAAGAAAACGGATAAAGAGTATTCACCAGTAAGTATGGAAAGAAGTCGTGTTGTTTAATTCAAAACGACGTAAAGTGTAATGGGGTCAGCTTATTTGCGAAACTTATATGGAATGCACGATAAGAGTTCTCCATAATAGCACAGCAAGAAACCACTAGTCACGGATCCTTTCTGCGAATTCTGCATGTACGTGAGACAAAGCCTTCAAGAACTGCGAGATGAAGATTAAAAAGTGCGTAGAGTAATTAGATTAGATAAATAATAAAATAGTCCGATTAATTTAACTTCGAATTCTGCATGCACATGGACATAAAGTTTTCAAACTGTTTCCTCTGCAAGAACTGCGAGATGATGATTAAAAAGTGCGTAGATTAATTAGATTATATAAATAATAAAATAGTACGATTAATTTAACTTCGAATTCTGCATGCACATGGGACAAAGCATTCAAACTGTGTCCTCTGCAAGAACTGCGAGATGAAGATTAAAAAGCGCGTAGATTAATTAGATTAGATAAATCATTAAATAGTCAGATTTCGTATGGCGAAGAAATACAGGCGGCAAAATTCAGAACCAATCAGAAATTTTTGACAATTGGTTGGTAGAGTTGAGCTTTCTTCGCATGTAGAAGACATCAACCTTCCACAAACACTGCTAGCATGCCGGAATTTATTAAAATCGAATACTGGTCTCCTCCGCAGAGCCCTTTTATTTTTACAAGAAGTTTCCCTCGTTAGGTAGAAGCATCGATCTAAACTCAGGTAAATATTTCACACGAAAAAATGAATTTCGTTCATGTTGATCACGCAATTCTGTATGGACAGGTTAAAGCCGGTAAACACCGCTAAAATGTTTTCTTCGGTCGCCGAAAGTTTCTGACGCAGTATGCCACTTTTTGACGAATTGTGTCATACCAGATGTCTGCACGCTAATTTTACTGCTCAATGTGGCCGTTTACCTCAGCCGTTTTGCCATTGTTAACATTCTATAGGTTGTGAATATCCACATATAAATTGTATCCTTTTTCTCAAAATGCTTTTTGTTGAAACACAGCGGTGGCGAGGTATCGGGACTTCTGCACTCCAAATGCACGGCTTCGATGAATACTCGCGAAGTCACCAGGGAAATTATGCAATTCCATTTCAAACACAGAGCCCGAAAGCACGATCTCCCTGCTGGCATCATCAACAGACATTCCCACGGATCCCTTTCCCCGCAATTGTTTTCAATTCTTCAAGGTGACACAACCGACACGTTAACATATGCACTGCCGAGTTACACACATTTGCACAAACAGATACACAAGCAAGACTGTGTTCTCCCTTCCATTCCCAGAAAGGCTGTGGCCAGTTTTACACTTCTCATGCTCTGGATTTTCTGGGAGCGTGCTGTTACAAATTTGAAACCCATTTTTTAACAAAAATATGTTACTTTATGTGACACTCGGAACAAGGCCGGAACTAAGGACCGCTCGGGTCGAAACCTAGAAACGATGCCGATGGGTCTCACGCAGCTGGAGGGGTTGCACTGTTTCGGACGGTATTTTGCACTGTTGGACAAAATCTAAACACTTCTTTCCTAACGGAGACTTGTTTCAACCGATCTTACGAGTATTTTTGTACACGTATCTTATACCATACCGTGACATGTTGCCGCAATGGAGCGTACGAACCAGTTTGAGCATTTGTGACCAGATGGTGCGGCCAAGGTGATGGTGAGTCGGATGCTGGAGTAGAGAGAATATTTCCATCGTGGCTAAAGGTGATTGACCAGTTCACATATGGTTTCCTGTTTTAGATTTATTGAAGGGGCGATAACTAGAAACATAGCAATCGAATAGTGATTGTGTGCGATTACCCATGTGAGATTTGTTTGTGCACCCAATCCGTCAAAACCCGCGCGGGTTAGAAGCACCATTTGTCGCATCCATCCCGACGGAAGTGATAGAGTGAATGAGCCCTCCAAGAATGCGTAATTGACACAAATATCAAATTTGCTTATGGATCTTGTCGTCCTCCCCAAAAGTATTCACCGAGAGCGCTCTTCGGTCTCCGCGCACCTACTTTGGGACCTTGTCGACACGAGCATCGTTGGACTTTGGGCCTGTCTCGTTTTATTATCTCTACGATCTCCGTAGTCTCATAAAGTGAACTTTTTTCCCGGAAGGCCAAACAATTGCGAATACTGACTTTTTTGTACCCGTAGCAATCGGACATTGCATTAAAAAACCGCCCGAAGCCACTCATTTGTTGTTGTGTCCCGA
Organism: Sinentomon sp. SZTP_YWyxl; assembly: GCA_030068105.1. Taxonomy (NCBI): domain Eukaryota; kingdom Metazoa; phylum Arthropoda; class Protura; order Sinentomata; family Sinentomidae; genus Sinentomon; species Sinentomon sp. SZTP_YWyxl. Next base: position 21,621 of record JASGXE010007080.1, on the reverse strand, counting down.
TTCTCACCTGTATTTTAGTCTTCTTTGAAGTTTCCATAGACTTGTTTTCAGTTCCAGTGCTGTCATCATTTCCTTGTTGTCGCTTTCTCTGGAGAAATTATCAAGCGTAAACAGAAAGGGGACATTTCTCTTTCCTAAAGACACGCACATGGTGATATGAGGGAAAGCTCCTGGTTCGAATGTAATTTAGATCGAATGGTGTTTAGCCCGAAAATTCGAACTGACACCTGTCGAACTTTACACCTTTCGAACTTAAATCTATTCGAACTTAAAACCATTCGGATAAAAATCATTCTGCCACTTTATTCAAATTTACTTTGCTGCCGACATTGCCGGGTCACTCCAATGTCTGGATGAGATATAGCGTAATTTATTGCAATCGTTTAGTTAAATGGACCTCACACTGATACAGTTGAGGCAGGGACCACGATATTACGTCGGGAAAGTGTTTAATTTCTGACGACCATTTCCTAATCGCACTTTGATAAACGCTCGTTACATACCGCGTGGCATTTCTTCTTTGCAAAGAAAAGAAAGGAAATCACATCAGTTAGGTGTCAGTTGCCTAGCAGAATACATCATCGAATAATCAGGGTTCATTTGGTTGACAAGAAAACTAGTCAGTTATAAAACGTTCACAGGTCAGTGTATGTTTTTTTGTCATCCCACGAATATGTTTTCTCCGATATTCCGGTGCAATCTCAATTTACAAACTCCTATTATACTATAGATTGGTTGATATCAGTCGGAATATGAAGATATCCAGAACTGCATGCCTCGCTGATGCCTTGCAAAACGGTGACAAAACTAGATTAAAAGGTTCGCTTCCAGGAAAGCCATGGTTTTGTCTTTTGAAGTGTTATGACTTTCGAAATGATTTCCAGCACATGTAAAAACTTCAAAACCATAAAGCTTGGCAAAGTGATCAAATTTAGTGTAAAAGTGGAAGATATGAGATATGTGATGAGGAGAGTGATTCATGTCAAATTTGGTGCAATGAAAACGGTTAACAATTTCCGATCATGATATTGTTTCTATAAATATCTGTTGGGATTTTTCAACCGAAAAGTATGTCATCCGAACTGCAGTTTCTGTTCTGTCTGCTCTTTGCACCCAATGTGCTCTTTGCACCCAATGTGACAGGGTTCTGAGAGAGAATCAGTGCATGGGGATCCAAAATTCCAAGACGATTGCTGATGAAATTGCCACAAGTGGTTACTCTTTTGCCACATTTTTAAGTATTACGTGATTATGAAAAGGATTTTAATATCACGATCCCCGAGAGCCACCCAGGCCTACCATGAGGTTAGCCCCGCTTCTCAGTGCATGATGGTACTAGCTGGTCTTCCCCGCCGCCCAATGCGCCCCTGGATCGTCCCCAGAACAAACAGGCCAAGATGTGTTTTTACAGTAACACCGTTAACGTACAAAAATCGAATGGAAGAACTGATGACAGAGATACGGACTACATTGTGCACAGATGCGTCTCTCGGTTTAGATTGACGACGTAATTTTGAGAAACGTTTATGCCAAGAAAACGGAGACGGGAGAAGAAAAGAAAGAAAAGAATATTCGTTTGATTGACATGGATACACAGGGAAATGCGTTCTCTTGGGATTGTTTGTGTTTAAAAGCTGATTTATGCAAGTGACATCCGTAATAGGTAAGTGAGAAAATGAATTGCCAAAAATAAGCAAAATGATTTTAGTGAAACGTGGGAAAGGAAATTGACGTGTCCTTATGGCGGAAAAACGAAAATAGGCCCATGAAAAACTTCCCACTTCTAAAAAATTGACAATCCATTTGACTGATTGTCAAAAATAAAATAAGAAATTGAAAGTTCCAACAACCGTTGATCACGCACTACCCATCTTGTAAACTTGTATCGGCGTTTTCACTTCCACTATCACACTCAAAAGTCAAAACACCTCTTTCTTTAAAAACCCTTGTCTTTCCCAACATGAAATTCAAATTAACAAAAATATTTCATCGAAAACAAGTGGCATGCCCCCACCAGGTACGTGGTTCCGGTAAGCCACGATGCTTCTCCACAGTACATACGCAAAACAAAAATAGAATTCTACAGTTTTGAAAAATAACTGCAAAAGCGTGGCTATTCGGTAGCGGCGTTCCTCGCTGATACCTGAAAGCTTTTTCATCTGAACAATACATCATCGCAACACATAACACAAAACACTGCAGCTAGCCTATCAACCTTGACCCAGGCTACATATACATGGGTAGCCACAAGGTATGTACATCCACCACGTACTTGCACAAAAAAACCCGCATGGCATCTGCAAAGACAACTTGCTGTCGGCACATATCCCGGCTATTTACCCCTACAGTGCTTGCACAAAACAAGCTCTGTGGACAGCCTATTAATGGCAGGTACCCAGTTGCAACAATGGAGAAGGGATCATCATCCTCTTGGGGACATTCTGTCGACAATCGAAAAATAAAAACACAAGGAAGACACCCAGCTACACCCTAAAAAGGGGAGCCACCTTCTCTGGTAGACAACCTCATTCCACGACAAAAAAACAATTGAAGTCCTGGCGAGAGTTGTCTGCACTTGTAGATATTTTACCACGACGAAAACACCCAACTCAACCCAAAGAGGGAGGCCACATTTAGCACACTGCCACCAGCGTGCGTCAATGCGGAAATCGGCAGCTGCTCCTTTACGTCGCCGACAATGGCCACTCTTCGCAGCTCCATCAAGCCGAAGCCGAACAAGTTAGGCCTTCGTGATGAGCATTGGAGAAAACTCTCCACAAACATCTTCCAAATCCAGGCATTCTCTTTCCGATGCGAATGCGGTTGCGGCGTCGCCGCTGCTCCTGTTGCTTTGCGTGACCAGCCACTTCTCCGCTGTACGCAGGCACATTCGCAAAAAGGCCATCCAATCAGGGCGCTGCCGATTCTCTGAAAACCGACAAACTCGATGTGAGGAGGCTGAAAGCTTGCTTGGGTTGTCCAAGGACAAAGCGTTTGGCGCTGGCGAAGACTGATGGGCTCACTGGAAAACATCGCATCAACACGTTTCCACAGCTGCTCCGCAAGTTCAGGTCCGAATAAAAGAATGGAAAAAATTCAAATCTGCAAAAATCAATGCTCAATTCAATATTTTTTTGTCTCTTTTGTGTCTCGCCAAAAAGCACACATCGCCAGACAACGGCATTTTTGTTTTTATTCTCCTTCTGCCTGTAACCTGGCACCGTGATCACTTCTCTGCTTATTCTAGAAAAAAATGTCGACGTCTGGTGCTCAGTGGCTGCACAGCGGATCACCGCCCTCACTCCAGTCGTTGGATCACACCACGCGATGCGCCCGCCGGCAAACGAGACAAGCAAACTGTTTTCGAAAACAGACCAAGAGAGATTTTCTCAACGGCAAAATTAATTGACGCTGCAAATTAAAAAAAAATAACCGGCATTCCCAACAATGCATCAATGATGTTCCATCCGAATTCACCAAAAAAAAACTAAAACGCTTCCACACTTCGCAAAAATGTCTGCGCCAAGTGCACTGTTCAAAGTACCATCATTTTTGCGCGACTCGTTGTCTTTCCACCCAAACAACATAGGCTCATGACAGACTCCGAAAATTCTGACGGAGGCATTGTTGCAATCGGCTCCATTGCACTTGCACACTCTCACGAACGAAAGCGATCAAACAAAGCTTCATGAGTTGGCGGCCCCGCCAGTCCTGACGAGGTGGCACAGAACCTCATTCCATTGCATTGTTTCCAGGATCAATTTTCTTTTTTCGCATTTTCGGACATTTCAAACACCCTTCCACGTCTTCCCTGATTTTGAAGTCGGAATTCCAATGGGAACATAATAAAAAAGGCCTGTATTCAGCAGTACTTCAAAAATATACCTATGTTCGAAAACTTCACCAAATGTTATGTGGTGGCGATTTTATTCTTATGCAGCAATAACACCAGAGGAGCCTGTCCCTCCACCAAATGTTTTCTGCAGACAGCAATGGCTTCAGTCCAAATGCAGAAATGTGAGAATGAAATCAAGCATGACTCTCAAAATTCGTCACGCTGAAAGCGACCGACTTTTTTTGCCCATATCGCAAAAGTTATTATTTTCCAAAAGGCCCTCCTGGTGCCTGGTTGTTTTCATGCGAAATATGTCATATGGTACATCAGCCTAGTCAGTGATATGTCTGCTTTCATTTTCGACAGAACGTTCTCTCCGAAAACAAGAATGTTGGCTTGTACACGGTGTTTCGATGAAAGAAGTACAGACAAAATCCGAGAGATGGCGGGGTATTTCAGTCTGCAGAAGACAGATGGAAGCTGACTTTGAAATTGTGACCGCTTGATTGACTGAGATATGATAACTGTTAACGTGCAAAAACCCATTTCTGTCTATTACTTTCAAACACATGGGAACACACAGAACCATAACACACAGAACCATACATAGAAATCCAAAAATCCATTCAACAATTCGACAAAACATTCGTAATTCAATTAAACACCAGGCAAACATGAAGGAACTGTTATGTAACGACAAGGTCAAAGCAGGTCAATCAAAGGGAGAGAAGGGATTAGATAGGAAGAGTGAATTTCACGACAGATGCGTCATTTCAAATTATAAATACGAGTAACAGCATATATACTTCTTTTTGGACATGTGAAGTTTACGTGGACTTTTGGGCAAGAAACGCAAGTGCTACTCAAAGGTCTTCGGTTAAATGCAGGCACTACGAGTGTGCTAATAGGATATATATACGTGACCTCTTCTAATAAAGAAAAACTTGCTCGACGAACCCTCGCCACCATGTGAACATACATGCGGCTTCCCTCACGAAATCTGTGACAACACACAATGAAATGGAGATAATAAATCAACGATATTACTCAACAGAAATCAACAACTGGTTATCAAAAGAGCATCTTGTAACGTCGGTAACTAAATATATCAACGTTTATAATGGAAGGAAATGGTGTAGGCAGCAGACATTGCAAGAGAAATGTGTCGGAAGGCATTTTTACAATTGTGTACCTTGACATGTAAAGCCAACGTGAGAGGTAATGACAATAGCAGTTGAGAAGTGGAAAAGAGAATGATGATGAGATCAACCAAGAAATGTACAATTTACACGTTTCTAATGTGAGGCAGCTAACATTGTCAAACATTGAAAAGAAAACAACAACGAGAAATGGGAAGAAATGGATAAAAGAAGAACACAGGTCGCCGAATCAACCACGTGGAGTGAGTGAGGATAGAATTTCAAACATACTTATGAATTGAAGAACGCCAGATGACTTGCAACAAATTAGGAGTAAAGTCACACGAAGAGGAAAGACTCAATTTAAACAAAATGACTGAGGGAACAGGGAAGAGTGGGGAGAAAGAAACTACATATGTGCCGAAGTATCTAAAGCTTGAGAGAAACTAATTGCAGTTCGATAATCAAGGCAACATCACACATGATGACGTGTGGTACGGATCACCTTGCTATTCAGTCAATATCCTGCAGTATCCAGTAATTTGTCCGAATCTCCTTCCAGGAATCCGTTGGCGACTGTGCCCAGACACTCCAAGTCTGCTTCGGAGAATATGGGGAGATCTGGCACTCCTGAAGCTTCGGCGTCCAAGTCCACCGTGTCGATGCTCATTGGGGTAAATGGCGTGGGCTCAGGGATCCACGCCTCGCCAGTCTCCCGAGCGGCGGTGTCCCATGAATCCTCCGGTCGGTTTGCCTCCGCGATCTCCCGCGGGAGTGTGAGCTGGTGGTACTCCGGCGACCACTTCCAAGTGCAGACATCCGTCTGTTGGAGTCTCAGATGTTCCAGCAGAGCCAGACCCAGCTGAGAGGAATTACCAAGTAGTACGTCAATGCCAAGGACCACGTCTGCCGGGATGTTGGCGCAGCCTGGTCGCAGGGGAACATTCCCCACCACCCCCGATAGAAGATGCAGGTTATAGTGAGCAACTTCATCCAGTGACGTGTGTTTCCTGGCGCCGTTGGCTCTCTCCAATCTCCATATCATATCGATGGATATCATTGATTGGGAGCAGTCTAACGTGAGAATGGCCTTGCCCCTGATGCCGTCAAGTTTCATTTGGATGATTGGTGCCATACCCTGAAAGAAATGTGAACGAAGACCTTTAGTAACTACTGCGTACCATGTGGTAGGTGAGCAAAGGTCACGGGTGCAGATACTTGCGTGTTTATGGCAATCGGTTGTTCCACCAGATTGCCCAGGTTGGCACAGGCAAATTTCTGGAGTGGTATCGAGCTCTGCAGGGTGGGAACAAACTCAGTCGTCGCCTGACGTCTGGGAAACAGGCATACCATACATGCAGGTGGGTTGATAATCCGTAAATAGAAGGTCAGATATATCAAATATACTGTAATAATGATACCCCATATCGATGATATATCATTAATCCACGTGAAGTGTGGTGTGATATGAAAATGTGGGGGTGCTGGGATTTCCTTTGTGTTTGAACCGGAGAAGTTGAAGAATAAATGGCTGGAAGACCAATTCGTGTTCAGCGTGTCTGACAAGTTCAAGAACGTTGGTAAGTCCAATTTTTCCGTTGGGGTTCTTATCACATTAGCTTGGTGAAAACTCCACATTGAGGGAATGATATGAGTGACTGAATAATTAGCCACCTCCCCTATGGTGCATGGAAAGGAGTGATTTATCGATATCGCGGAAACAACCCCCAACGAAACCAAGAAATTGCACTTTAAATTTATTTCCAATGCACCCACAGGTATCTCATGATTTATTTCCTCGACAATTTTTCCCTCGGTCCAAATTCGGACTGGAGTTCGTGGGTTTGATACCATGAAGAAGTTTCTCTCCAGCTCAACAATTCTTTGCTGGTTATCTGGTCTGCAGGTTAACACGCAGCTCTCCGCGACTTCTCGGAGTGTAACCCCCTGCAGTAATTTTGATATACATCCTCTCCCAATGAGCCAATCCGATGGGTGATCTGGCAGGAAACACAGTGGCGAAATGTGTGGTGCGCATTTGTGCAAGTCAATTCCAGAGATGACTTTGGTTTGGTTCCCTGATACCGCCATCAGTGCAGGCTCGTGGTGCAAAAAGCATGACTGGGTTTGATAGGCAAAGCTCCCCGCTTGGTACTCGAACACCTTCCAATTTGAAGTTGATTCCCCATCCTGGCTGCGTATGATTGGAACTCTGATGTTTATCAAGACGCGTTGCGCAGACTCTGTACATTCCGCTATCCGAAGTCTGTAGTAACGCGTGACGTGAGAGGTCGGGATGGACAGCAGGTAGCCATGTTTTGCTAATCTTGAACTCAAACCCTGAAGTTCCTGTTCTAAGACCGCGGGTTCAATTGCTTCCCGAGGAATGTGCCCTGTTGTGCATGAACTCAATGTCTGATTGCGTTGCGATTCCATCATTCTCCTATGGAGAATGATGGAATCGCAAAAAGACGTTTAACTGGTCCAAGAGTGACGTCACTATAGCCCCGTGCAGTGCGGCATTCCCGGTGCCCCTTGACGCCAGTTCTCTCAAAGCCCTCACAATCTGGGATATTCTGTTGCGTATTTCCGTGAATTGGTCATTGTTTGCAGATTCGAATGAATGCAGCGTTCTCTTGACGGCGATGATGTCTGATTGGTGTTAAGCAATTGAGCCTCTCAGTGCACCCAAATATCGTTGCAAATCCTCGCTCTCCAAAAACATGTCCCGGCGGCTTGATTGTGTCAACACCCCGCAGCAATAATAGAGGGCTGATCCAAATATGTCACCTAAACCTCTCTTTGACCTGGCGGTGGAGTTGGTGGTGTTTTCCCTGTCCGTGAGTTCTTGGCGAACTTCGTGGGGCAGATGGTTGGTCTGTGTTTCGTGCCCAGTTGTTCAAGGAATTTCGAACGCCACGGGGACGGAATTCATATATGGCAATATATCGGGTAATTCTCGGAAATGAATCCCCTTGGATAGCTTGACGAAGAGCGAGTTGGTTGGTCCAAGATAAAGTCCAAGAAATTGACAAAAAACAAGGAATCCCAAAGACATTCTGAAATAAAATAAGACAAAGAAAACAGCAAGAAATTTGTCGAAATAAAATCAAAATACAACAAAAATACAATGGGGATTGTTTGTGGGGAATAGCGTGGATGGGGTCAGGATTGTGGAATGGGGATTTGTTAGGAGGGATTTAAGTCGTGGGAGTGGGTTGATGAAGAAATTCCCCCAACGGTGTGAAACCGTGGTAATTTTCTTTGACTAACTTCCTAAATTGAAACCTCTTCTCGGGCACTGTGGCACCTTCTGCAGATTCGCTTCTTGCGGAAATTAACTATACCGCAGATACAGGCCCAATCCAGATGTCGTGCAAATTTTGCGACGTTGGCTCGCTTGGTAGCAGGCTGGGTCAACTTTACTGCCGGAGGTTTTCTGTTGGCGGGTTCTAGATTATCTGATCGATCCCCTGGGCGTTTCCTCCTGATGGGGTCTGAACCTGTGTCATGCTCTTCGATGAAATGTCCTCAAAACTTCTCAGCATGTGGCGCAAGGGCAGAGTGGTGGAAAAGATCAGTGAAATACTCTATGCTGTCCTGCTTGATGGAAAAAACCAACCGGAAATTAACCGTGCCTCAAACATGAAACCTTGCCCGGAAAAGCTACACAACTGAGAACCTCTCCGTCGGCGAAAGATTCAGCCCTTCATTATCTAGACGGCGTACTTGGTAACACCCCCACACCCTTCATCAAAAAATGATCTAAAAGTCGCCAGCGTGTCATTCAGATCCCACCTAAAATACGGACAACAAATCCCCGAGTGTCATGCAATTGGCGCTGAAATCGGTCCAGGGTTCGAATGAAGAAGTCATAACCATACGAGACGGGACATGCATTCCGGCGGTCATTTGCCGTGACCGTTCAGTGGTACCCAGAGCAACAAAACAACGGGTTCCAGAAGAATCAAAAAGGGGCGAACGAGGATAGGGCAAAAGAAAAGGGACCGGATGAGCATTCTTTTGATTGAGCGATCTTCAAATCCACCTAAATCAGAAAAGTTTTATTGCGACAGATGGGGCCTGTATACCTGCATGCAAATGTGCAGGTTCAGAGCAAAAGACGGGAAATTGACCAACACATGATGCAAGCAGAAGTGCGATATGCAGCGGGCAGAACAGGCCATAACCGCAGCCAAAGCGCTCGAAACGTGCAACCCAGCATTGCTGAGGGGGGAATGCACGGAGAAAAAATTGCGAAATTGCTGAAAACAGATCAAGTGGCAGGAGGTCAAAATTGGCGAAATGAGAACCCAATGTGGACACTGCATGCGCAAGCACTTGAGAAGGGCCAGGACCGACCATCACCACAAGTATTTACGGATCATAAAAACGGGAGAGCAGGACACAAATGGAATGGAATCCGTTCACGGGAGCAATTACCTCAAGTGAACAAGGGGACATTTTGGCAGCAGGCGCAACATCTGAGGGCACCCACAAAGACACATGCCACATGCAGGCAGCAGCACTAGCACGTGAAGGGACAAAAACAGCCCAAATCAGAGCCCGATGCACAAGAGAACGCTGCAGGCAGATCATCCGAAAAATGCAGTATTTTACCTCCTGCCCAACCACATGATGGGTAATGCATGCAGGAGCATTATTAATGGGATTTGAATAAAACGAAGAGCAACCCATGCCTCCCACACCCACCCACCACATCCCGCCAGCGTTGGATGTGAATTGCAGACCAAGTTAACGCTACAAAGATGTGATCCAAATATGACACCGTCAGCAAAGTCAGGCGTGAGCCAAACATTTCACAGATGCCAAATTCGATTTCATGGAGGATTGCAGAAGCAACCGAATGCAGCCACCACCTTCACCTCCCCCCTGCTTGATCACGGTGGTTCTCCGCAAGTTCGAGTTCACAACAAATTGGGCCAGCGAGCGAAAAGTCATGACCGAAAATGATTGAAAAGCATATTCTGCCAACTCGAATGCAGCTTTTGTGGCGCGCCTCCGCCCCATCCTGTCCCACGCATCCAGGCAGGCTACTGAAGATGCAAGCAAGGCAGAAAATTGTGAGGCGATCGATTTCACTGAACAATATGAGTGTTGATCAAACACCAGATTGGGACTGGGAACACCAGGGAAGGCGCAGGGTGATAACACACCAGTCACCAACGCCTCGCCCGCACCAGACACTGTCATCGGAAGAACGCATTCCATCGCACGAAAAGGCATCGCAAAAGCGAGCTGCAAAGAGGCCAGCAATGAGCGAATGCAAACGCCGCGTTGAAAATTCATGCAAATGGGAGGAAGGCCGAAAAAAAAATTAGACCAATTTTTCACACAATGACTGGACAGTAATAACAATGCAAAATTGGACGCCAGTTCCATTCCCTTGGCCGCGGGAGTGCATAACAATGGTCGAACAACAACGGATTCTTGACAACGAGAAAGGAATGGGGGTCCTCACCTTCCTTTATTTCGCAATTTCGTTTTGTTTTTGCCATTGTCCCTTCGTTTCCTAAGTCCCGCCCAGCCCGCCCAGCCCAACGCAGTACCCCTTGAAGCCAAGGCACAGGCACTCAACCGCACGTATGTATTGCAGTATGCGTTATTGGCACTTTCAGGGGCAAAAGCCATTTTCTGCGGAATGTCGGATATCACAGTCCATGAATACTTCAGTGTAGATTTTTGCAAGGCTCAAATTGAAGATATCTCCTGCCTCATGCCTTTCTTTCCTGACGAATACAGGGTCGCCAATTTTGAACTCGCAGTTTTTTGCGTTGGAATTTAACCTTGCGGCATTTGTTGCCTGTGCTTTCTCCAAGTTCCTGTTCGCCACTTCTCTCAAAGTTAATAGGTTTCTGTAGACCTCTTGCCATTCGTATCGCGTGGGTGGGATTAGGTCGCCCATTATCCTTGGTGTGAAACCATGCAACAGCATGAATGGGCTGAATCCTGTGCTTTTGTTGACGGAGAGATTATGCGAGAAGGTGAAGAAATTTAGATGTTCGCACCAATTCCTTGCGTTTTCTCTTGATGCAATTGCCAGTTGCTTGCTGAGCTCCTGGAACAACCTTTCTATAAGACCGTTACTGCTTTGTTTGAAAACTGGAAAAAAGACTTGCCTCACCCCAACCATCCTATTAAGGTCATGTACCAACTTTGCCTTTATCTGTCTTCCGTTATCGGATACAGGGTGTCGGCAAAACCAAATCGAAGGAAGACATCACGGAGTAAAAAGTTGCTCACGTTTTCGGCAGTTATAAACTTAGCTGGTTTTGTAACTATGTACTTCGTGGCGCTATCAATTGCGGCAATGACAAATCGGTTACCCCTTTTTGACATATGAAAAGGTCCCACAATGTCGAGGTGTAAAGTACGGAATGGGTACCTCACGTCTGACGGATGAGGGTAAACGAGGCCTCTTCTGTGGTTGGCGTAGACCCTTTTCTTCTCCAAACATGGTCTGCAAGAATCGCAAAATTTTGTGATATCCTGCTCCATATTGTTCCAATAATATTTATCTACTATTTTCCTGAGGGTCGAATATCGCCCGCCGTGGCCGGATAAATTGCTGTGATGAATTCTGATAATTCTCTTCCGCAGGCCTCTTCTCTGGTTGGCGTAGACCCTTTTCTTCTCCAAGCATGGCCTGCAAGAATCGCAAAATTTTGCAACATCCTGCTCCATATTGTTCCAATAATATTTATCTCCTATTTTCCTGAGGGTCGAATATCGCCCGCCGTGGCCTGATAAATTGCTGTGATGAATTCTGATAATCCTCTTCCGCAGTGATCCAGGGGGAATATACAATCTGCTCGGGAGAAAATTTTCTCCCTTTCTGTACAATAGGCCCTGTATGACAACGTAACGGTCCGCAGTTTTCGGATCGCCCTGTTCCAATTTTCTGCAAATGGACTGAATGTCGACATCTCGGATTTGTGCTCGTCTTAGCCTTTTTCTGTCTATCCAAAATGATGCCGTATTTTCATTCTCATGGTTGATGCCTCCTTCGCCCTCTCTCCCCCTTTTTGCTATGGTCTCCAATCCATCGCTTCCTTTTGCCTTTGCTGTCGTCTGCTTTTCGTCAATTTTAATGCTCATCAGCTGTGGGATTTCCTTCCTGCGTTTTGTGCCATTGGGACCAAGAGCATTTTCTTTGTGGACTCGTCCATTTGGTGGGTCTGGCGGGTGGGGATTGGGGGGTGGGTCACTTGCTGTCGGCGATGCTTGCCTCTCCTGTCTGCCTGCTCCCTTTACCACATTCGAATTCGCCCTGCCACTTCCGTGAATGGTTTGGTGTGCACTGGGCCTCGCGGGAGGTGGCGGGGTGCGGGATTGGGGGCTGTGTTTCCCAGCCTCAACCGGTCTGCCCGAGGCATCAAATTTCAACTTCAACAACGGTTGGATTTTGTTGTTTTTCACATTTTCTGCTGATGTGGTGACCGGGAATTCGGTATTGAGTTCTGGCTTCATTTTCCCGTTTGGCCGGCGCCTCATTTGATTTGACGTGGCTTGGTCTGCGCTCTGGTTTTGTTGAAAACTGCCGTCTCTTGGCGTGCTCATTTTCACTATGGCATGGTCGTTTGATTTTTGGTGATTTGCATTGGTTCCTCTCCAATGTAATTTTTCGGCGTTCCGTTCATCTTCGGCCTCCTTTTTGGCCATCGATCGTGTGGTTATTAGGCAATGGTGAGGAAAGCCTTCCTGCATCTTCGCTGGGAAAAAAAATTGCTGGGCGAGATTGTCCCGTTTTTGATGTGATGACCCAAAAATGTAATTTCTTTTTTGAAAAACTCGCACTTTGACGGCTTAATTGTGAAGTTTGCTTTTGCCAGCGCCGTAAATATGACTCTTAAGTTTTCCAACATCTCTTCGGGTCCTTCAGCGACGACGATCAGGTCGTCTACGAATAAGCTGAATTTGTCTTTTGGTACATCTCGGAGAGCCTCGTTTATTGCGTGGATAAAATAACTTCCGGATACTTTGCAGCCAAACGGAAGCCTGTTATATTGGTAGACTGCATCATTTGTGATAACCGAGGTCACCTGAAGGCTGGGGGTTGGATTTTGATCTGCAGGTAAGCCTTCTCCAAGTCCAGGCTACACAGAAGGGTTTTTCCTGCTAGTCCGCTGATGGCCTCTCCCATCTGAGGTGGTGGCACGGCAATTTGCTGTATGTGCTCATTTATTTTACGCATATCGGTTACCAATCTTCGTTTGCCATTTTTGTAAACACAAGTGCATGGGATGGAGTATCGTGAATCCCTTATTGGGGAGATAATGCCTGCCTTCAGGAGTTGCTCCACTTCACCTTTAATTGCATTTTTGACCTTCTCACTGGCCTTATAAGGGAAGCTTAAAACGGATTCGTTGTCCTTGAGTTTGATGTCTACCTCAAACAGGTTTGAACATCCTAAATTGTCCATGGTCGTGTTGAAAACAACAGCGAATTCTTCCGGCAATCTTTCTAGTTTTGTCATGTATTTATTATCCATATCTTGTGGTATCTTAAAATTATCCAACTTGAAACTGGCTATGCGGCACTGACGTTTTTGTTCTTGGGAATGGGGAAAATCCAAGCATTTCCCGTTGACATGCACGTGTGGATTTCCCGTGGTGGGATCTTGAAGGGGGGCTTGGGGCATGGGGTTATGGTACGGGGGTCTTTCAGGTCGGTGAGGTTCTGAATTATCGCAGGGTGGTCCTTGGCCATCGCAGGGGTTCGACTCAGTTTGGGTAAAGGCATTGTGGTGCGGGGTTTTGGCAGGCGGTTTGGGAGTTTCAAGGTGATCTTCGTCATAATCCCTTGAATTGTGCTGTGCCTGTGGCTCCTTTGGCGATGGGCTTTCTGGGGCCGCATTCCTGCTAAATACGCTCCATTTCCGGGGTTGCGCAGGTAGGGCGCTGGTTTGGACGGGGGGTTCTTGGTGTGGCTTGGGCATAGTGCGGGGGCAGGGACGTGGGATACGGCTGGGGACTTGTTGGGCAATATGGTGTTGTGGAACCGGATGATTCCTACCAACCTTAGGCCTGTTCATCAAGTTCAGCAATACTTCCGAGGTTTTCCCTTCAGAGATTGGGGGCTCTTGGGTTGGCATTGGGGGACTGATGGGTCCTTGTCCCTCGTCAGGATTGCCAGGTTGCGATGCTAACACAGTGCCCTTCGAAATCGTTACCTCATTCGGTGTAAAATTCCTTGCCAGTAACTGCCCTCGACGTAGCAATTCATTCGGCAATGGCAACAGGATGTCCATATCTTTCCTGGGCACCTCCTTCACCCATTTTGAGGAGACGTTAAAGTGGGAAAATTTCACCGGCCTGGTTAGTCTGTAAGGAACGTAGGCTGCTCCGCGCGCTTGGATCGACAGCGATTTGCTGGCGATGATCCGCGAGCTGCACTCGGTGCCCCCGGAAGTTATGCAAATTGCCGACTCCTCTGTGCGGCGGGCCTCTTGCTTCGGCGATTCTTCCTTGAGCTCTTCCACCTTGACGTCTAACCTGGGATATAGTGTGTTATTCCTTTGGCCTATGGGACATTTCAGGACGGGAATTCTGACCTCTTCGTCCTGACATTTCATAGTCAAAACATTCTTCTGGACGTCCCAACTCTTCACGTAATCCTTGAAGAAATTTACGCCCAAAAGGATATCAATATCGTCGCTCTGCATCACAAGACAATTCACTGGAAAAATTCTGCCTCTTAGTCTCAAGTCAATCGTCACCGTGCTATCGCATTTGATCTTTTCCCCGCCGAGTGTAGACACCATTGTGACCCCTGTCGGTCTCGGTTGGAGGTCTTTGATTAAACGTGACGACAGGAAATGCAAAGTAGAACCGCAGTCCAGGACAGCTGTGGCCTCTTTTCCACCCACAAATTGTTTCTCGCCAATAACAAATAGGAAGGGTTGCTCCACATGTGTCCGGACTGTCTCCGAGTTCGTCCCTTCCACCCCCTTTCGATCTTGTTCTTCACTGCTTATTGGCGAGGTCCCGGTCCGTTTTTTGGACCAGCAAAATTCCCAGATGGTCTGTCAAAATAATTGTTCCGCTCGTTCTGTCTGTATCCATTTTCATTGCCTCTTTCCTGCCTCACATAATCGTCTCGGGAGCCTTGGCCAATCTGGCGCCTCTGTTCATTATATCCCTGTCTGTCTGCACCTGTGTTTCTGTTCCAAGATGGGCCGTTTTGCTGAGCTGTTCTAAATTCTGAATTTCTGTTCTGAATGACATTGGGGCAGTCCCGTACAAAATGATTATTGTTGCAATTAAAGCATCGAATATGAGAAGGCACTCGATTTTCCCAAGGCCTGTTGCCGTTTGTCGGTGGATCCCTTTTTCCGAATCTATTTGCAGCTTCTTGCGATCTCCAATTTTGGCCTCCATTGTAAGGTCGGTTTGTCCTTTGTCCTTGATGGGATATTCCTGCTTGGTTCCAACTCCCATAACCATGCGATGGTGCTTGCGGGAAATTCAGGGGGCCGGTGTTGTTGTTTGAATAAAGGCAAGCGTTAGGTCCCGCTCCTGTGCTCCTTGACTCTCGAAGTTCTGCAATTTCCTGGCGCATTGAATTATTAGCCTGGCAGTTTTGCAATGACATGTTCAACACAGAATCCCTCAAATCCCTTATAGAGTCCTCTATTTTATTTCCGGTACCGTAGGCCATGTTACACGATTCCGTTTTTGTCGTTTTGGAGTTCATTGCTCTTTCCGCTTGGAGTAGGATCTCTTTAAGCTCGTTCAGTGTCTTGGGCGCCTTCATTAAAATGTGGAACTTCAAATCTTGTTCCAAGCCTTCTGAGATCCTTGAGATTTTTTCAGCTTCGCTTGCTTCCCTTGTGAGTTTAAGGTATTTAGCAAGAACCTTGTAAAAGAAATCCACACCCCTTTCATCCTTGCGTTGTTTCATATTCAAAATCTGGTTCTCAATATCTGGCAGCTCTGATTTTTTTCTGAATGCTTCCTTGAAATCTTCAGCCAAATTTTTCCAAACGATGGGTGACTGTTGCTGTTTTCTTTCGTCAAGATTTATCAATAACCAATTCAAAGCCGTGGAAGAAAGGGATAGTTGAAAAAGGTCTATTTTCATTTGTTCGTTGAGTTGCAAAATGTCTGTGACCTTTTCGAATTTCGTCAAAAACTTTGATGCGCTCTCCCCGTTTGTGCCACTGAATTTTCCGAGATCCAACAGCGTAGGACTTAAGTGGAACGGCGAGTTATTTTGCGTTTGCCCTGCCGCGGTTGATGCTGCTGCGCTGGTGGATGGGGCATGGGTGGGTGTATCCTGAGGCATGGTCGTATTTTTCTTCGGTGCTCTCGGTCGATAATGAATATTTAAACTGGCTATATCTGCTTCCGACAAATCAGGCGACAGATGCCTTGTTCGTATTGAAACACGAAACTCAACTTCCGGATCGCTCATGCGTTGAAACCCCGGATCGCTCATGCGTTTAACTATGGTTAAATGGTATTCTATCGGGCGACGTTCGGGCGGGTACTCAATTGCCCTGTCAATCAACGTACACCTCACACTGGTGTATTATCAACTTCCCTTCTTCACGTTTACTGCGTCTGGTCAATAACTGCAACAGCTGCGGCGGAAACCTCCATGTAAGAAAAGAGGGAAAATGCCGGTAAGGGTTCTCGGCTTTTGTGTTGAACACTCTGATTTGGAAACTCAAATTGCCGGTAAGGGTCCCCCAGCAATCTTTCTTCACTCAAGTTTGTGTGTCTCTTGCCCAACACAACTAAAATCTCTCACTGCCAAAATGTGGTTCCAATCAGTAATGGTTTGATAGCACTCCCTCTGGACAATGAATTCCAACGATCCGGGTTCGCTGCTTGCAGTTGACCAACTCAAACGTGAAGAAGTAATAACACCGGATTTTACAATTACTAACTTTAATGTACTCCGATGATCGATAATCTACGGCTGATGACGCAGACCACGAATTGACAAGCACACAACACGATATGATAACAATTTCAGCAAGCAGCACAGTCGCAGGGAGCTCCTTCGTCTTCAGGCTTTCGTCGGGCAGCGTGTTCCACGGCCGATCCCAATCATTGGAAGACCCAGTGGGGAGGGGTTTCTCTGCTTTTATGCAAAATCGCGCCCATATGATCAATGCAAATCTTTTCTCGGAACATTCTTTCTTTAACTGGGTCATCTCAAACAGGCTAAGATCAATGTCCACTCAGGTGTGTTGCTGGGCCTAGGCGTCTTCACATTCCTTTTCTTCCGCTTGCTTCTGTTGCTGGCTGAATTGAATTGGCCTATCTAAATGATCAGAAACCGCCGGAAACTGTGATTTTCCCCGGTAATTTGTACCCCAGGGTAAATCCCCCCACCGGAGTACACCCCCATGGGAGAACCCCAATTCCCTCCTCAGTATTTGCTAACTCTTGCTTGGTACTTTCCCTACTGGTAGCTGAGTTTTCTGCTAAGTACTAAGTCTGCGCGCTGCCCTCTGTTGGTACCCCTCTTACATTATTCATAAAAAGAGGTGAAGCAGGGAAGTGGTACATCCATGTATACCGCCCCGCTCAAGGCACATTTTAATGATTTTTTGCCCTTCTGAATGGGATCATTTTGGTTATTTGTGGCAATTCATTTTCTCACTTACCTATTCCGGATGTCACTTGCATAAATCAGCTTTTAAACACCAACAGTCCCACGAGAACGCATTTCCCTCTGTATCCATGTCAATCAAACGAATCTTCTTTTCTTTCTTCTCTTCTCCCGTCTCCGTTTTATTGGCATAAACGTTTCTCAAAATTACGTCGTCAATCTAAACCGATAGACGCATCTGTGCACAATGTAGTCCGTATCTCTGGCATCAGTTCTTCCATTCGATTTTTGTACATTAACGGTGTTACTGTAAAAACACATCTTGGCCTGTTTGTTCCGGGGACGATCCAGGGGCGCATTTGGCGGCGGGAAAGACCATCCTAGTATCATCAAGCACTGAGAAGCGGGGCTAACCTTATGGTAGGCCTGGGTGGCTCTTTGGGGTCATGATAATTGCTAACCATTGCACGAATTCCGTAGTGCTAGCCTTGCACGAATTCCGAGACCAGAAGGATTGAGTCTGCTGGTTTGTCGCCCATGTTTCGTTTGATTCGTTTCCCGGGACGGGTGAAACAGTTTTCCATTGTTGTGGTGATGCACGGAAGGTGCTCATCTTTCGTCGAAAAAGTTGAAAGGAGTGTCCCACAGTGATTTGGATTCAGCTGAACAATCCCGCGCTGTACTGTTTCGCTGGCAGGGTCATTTACCAAAAGCCGCAAGATGCAAGAGCAGGACATGAGGGTTCGGCATGCGCCGCCGTTACGAGTTCGCAATTTCAAGTGCAGTTGTCACCGTGAAACGTGGACCCTATGAAGGTTCGGTCTCCGCCATTTCGTTTGGTGCCACTGGCATAAGGTTCGAACATGTTGCGGTTCGATCATGTTGCTGCAAATTAAAACCGTTTTTTGGCAGCACAACGGTGGATCCGGTCATGCATGTTGTGCGTGCATTCCCGTGGCGTGTGCAACTTGGAGCGCATGCCGGGTGCGGGTTGAAACTTGCACATTTTCCAGAGTGCCCAATTGATCCTGGACACAAGGGAATGGGATGGTATGATACATCACCTTGTCCGTCTCAAAGGATGCCGTGTTTTCGTGAGCCTGTGCCTTGGCTCAATCATGCATGTGATCGTATCTGTGTGTCCATGAGTTGTTATCATGGTAAATGCGGTTGAAAACAATTTTCAGGATCTTTTTGCGTAAACGTACTGTTTTCTCCGTTTTGGAAATGCCTTTTTTGGCGATGGGAATCTCGTTTAATTGCTCGTATTTATTTTGCCACGGAAAATATCCATTGGAACGTCACACTTTGTCGTTTCATTGAATCGTGTGCAGTCTGCTCCATTGTGTGGTGTCATACTGTGGCCCAAGAACTGGAGTGCGGGACGCGGACATGGCCCCGCCTCGCCTGCTGCAACCCAGTCGACGCGGGGAAAAGCGGAGAAAGTGACCACACTGGTTGGCACGGGCGGAAGTCAAGTGATGAGGACAGTTCATGAACATAAGTTGCTTTTCTCGAGAAGTATGCATGCAGCCAAGCGTGCAGAAACAGACACAAGCATTGTTTGTGGACTGAGTTTTGCTGATTTTGGATTTTTTTTGTGTTTTTGATTTGGACTGGACTTGCGGAGGAGCGGTGTTGGAACGATACCTGCCGCGCTGGGCGATATTGATGCCACCTGTCTTCGGCAGCGCCAAGCAATCAAGGAAAGAGCCCAGCCCCCCCTTCACCGAGAACGCCGATTTTCAGAGAATCGGCTGTGATCGTCTGGGATTGCCGGTTTTCACAGAACCGGCTGTTTTCATTGTTGGAGTGATGAGAAACGCAAAAGCACCTGCGCCTTTCCCAACCTTTGTCTGGGACGCCGGCGGCTGGGGAAGTTGTTCCAGAGAACCCACACAAAAGGTGCAGCGGTAGCGCAAGGCAACGTCTTCGCGTCCGGAAGCGAAAGCCTGGTTTGGCACATTTGTTGGATGTTGGAGGAGGAAAAGTTTCTCAACACCTCATCATCGACGGCCAGAAGTTGGTTTGTTGGGGCTGCGAAAGAGGAGGTGATCGACCAGTGTTTGCGTCATGAAGGAGCACTTCACAATGACGCACGTTGGTGGTAGTAGGTTGCCAAATTGGCTCCCCTTTTTGGGTCTAGCTGGGTACCCACCTGCTAAAGTGTTCGTGCCGCAGGAAGAAGAGAGAGATAACGGCAGAGCGGGGACCTCAATTGTTATATTTTTTTGTTTGAAGAAAATTGTGAATCGGAGTATGAGGCTCCCCTTTTTGGAATAAAGGTTGAGAGCTGGGTACCTACTGTTTTTGGCTATCCGCAGAGCTTGTGTCATGCAAGCACTGTGGGGGTAAATAGCCGGGATATGTGCCGACAGCAAGTTGTCTTTGCAGATGCCATGCGGGTTTTGTTTGTGCAAGTACGTGGTGGATGTACTTACCTTGTGGCTACCCATGTGTGTAGTCTGGGTCAAGGTTGGGGGGCTAGCTGCAGTGTTGTGTGTTGCAATGATGTATTGTTCAGATGAAAAAGGTTTTTAGGTATCAGCGAGGAACGCCGCTACCGAATAGCAAAGCTTTTGCAGTTATTTTTCAAAACTGTAGAATTCTATTTTTGTTTTGCGAATGTACTGTGGAGAAGCATCGTGGCTTACCGGTACCACGTACCTGGTGGGGACATGCCACTTGTTTTCGGTGCAATATTTTTTGTTAATTTGAATTTCATGTTGGGAAAGACAGGGGGTTTTTTAGAAGGGGTGTTTTGACTTTTGAGTGTGATAGTGGAGGTGAAAACGCCGATACAAATTTTCAAGATGGGTAGTGGGTGATCAACTGTTGTTGGAACTTTAAATTTCTTATTTTATTTTTGACAATAAGTCAAATGGATTGTTAATTTTTAGAAGGGGGAAATTTTTCATGGCCTATTTTCGTTTTTCCGCCATAAGGTCACGTCAGTTTCCTATCCCACGTTTCACTAAAATCATTTTGGTTATTTTTGGCAATTCATTCTCTCACTTACCTATTCCGGATGTCACTTGCATAAATCAGCTTTTAAACACCAACAATCCCACGATATCGCATTTCCCTGTGTATCCATGTCAATCAAACGAATATTCTTTTCTTTCTTTTCTTTTCCCGTCTCCGTTTTCTTGGCATAAACGTTTCTCAAAATTACGTCGTCAATCTAAACCGAGAGACGCATCTGTACACAATGTAGTCCGTATCTCTGTCATCAGTTCTTCCATTCGATTTTTGTACATTAACGGTGTTACTGTAAAAACACATCTTGGCCTGTTTGTTCTGGGGACGATCCAGGGGCGCATTGGGCGGCGGGGAAGACCAGCTAGTACCATCATGCACTGAGAAGCGGGGCTAACCTCATGGTAGACCTGGGTGGCTCTCGGGGGTCATGAAATTATGATGCATGATAGGTGGCCAGGATTTGTGTTCCATGACATATAGGAGTGGCATTCAACTAAAGGAATTCAAATCTCATGACATTTCACAACTCAGTGAAATGCACTGGCAATAGAATCTGAATAAGGTGTGTCAAATGATGATCACAGGAAGATAAGAACAGCGCAAGTTGCATTTTGCGTCGCAAATGGCTTTCTTCCTTCAAATTAGGCAACGGGTCAAATTTGTTCATTGAAGCCTAATGTGGTTTCGCAAACAGGGTTTGCTTTTTTGTTATTCTGGTTTGTTATTTCCTCTATGTTATTGGATCGCAGTTATTTATTTTGTTTGGTTAGGTAGGCAAGGTTAGGTTTGGTTTCGTTAGGTGTCCTTTTTTACCCAAATCATGTTGGTATTAGGTTTGGCTATAAGTTTTCCAATGCGAAACCTTAGCTATCTAAACTGCTATACCCTAACCAAGAACAAAATAAATAACAACAACACAAATCCTCTTTTACGCCTTGTAGATCCTTTGGAGATAAGGCTGACGTCAAAGGGGACACAATGGCGCGGCTAAGAACGGAGTTATTTTCTGAAATTATTTCCGTGCAATTGTGCAATTTTGTCCCCGTACCATTTTTCTGTTATTGGCTACTATAGTAGCCA
>JASGXE010007079.1:0-27967 GCA_030068105.1 Sinentomon sp. SZTP_YWyxl | reverse complement strand
TTGGTTGTCTGGGATTTTGGGTCCATGGCACCTCCACTCGAAAAAGAATTTTGTGGAAAAATTTAGTGGTCCAATGGACCACCCCTTGGATTTTTTGGGTGTCAAGAAAATTGATTTTTTCAAATTCTGATAATTTCAACTTTTTTTCAAAATTATGCCTTGTGTGCACAAATTTTACCTCAAATGCAAGATTTTTTCTGTTGTGGTCCATTTTACCGCACCTTGGAAGTCAAAAAATTGTGGGTGGTCCATTGGACCACCCCTTGGACTTCAAGCCACTCTTAAAATGTCAAAGAGCTGGTGACCAAAGTGATGACCTTTGTACGACTTCTGAACATGTCAGGCTGCTCATTTGGTCACGTTTTGCCACCATATGCAGCAAACTTCAAATCTGAATGTGGATTCCAGTTCTGTCAAGTTTTCAAAAAAAATTCAAAAAATGAACCCTTCCGCATCACTCTCACAACTACTTACTGACCAAAAAAAAATGATTCAGCCGTGAAAAACAAGGTTATTTGTTCTAAAATCAAATGTTACATTCAATTCGACAATATAAAACCAACAACACCAAAAAATTGCAAACATTGCGGCTATTATTAGAATTCAAAGTTCGCTCCAAAAATTTACACCGAAAACATGTTTTTTGACCTATCGAGAGCAAAAAATACTGGAAGATATTGTCATATCTGGTTGAAATTTTGGTTTGGGAGCTAAAATTGATCAATTAAAATGGTGGTGGACCCTATATTGACCCTAGGAGCCTAGAAGACCGGGTGGTCCATTGGACCACACCTTGGTCCACCACGGTGCCTTTTTGACCTTGGACTGTTAAGGGTTAAGGGTTACGTAATACAAGAATGTGAGAAATGCAAACCTTTTGTTCAATGGTAATTTCCTTTGCTGCATCAGCAATTGATGAGATCTCTTCATTTTTCACAACATTTTCTTTCCTCTTTTTCTTCTGCTTTTTACCACCACCCTTCAGCTTTTCCTGCTTCTTTTTATCAATCAAAGCTGCTCTACCACCTCCAATCACCCCTGATGCTGGTTTGGCATTCAGGCTGGGGTGGAATTTGAATTTCCTGCCACCACCAGCGGTGAGATTCTTTTTCGTCTTGACCGACGGCCTCAGCTGAGATGCTTTCAAAACTGATTCAGATCCAATGGTTTCAATTCCGGCCATTTCACCAACCATTTCGGTTACCTGACCATCCACTGGAGCGGTGGTTTTTGCCAATGGAGAACATACTTCAGCTTTAGCCTTTGTTTTCTTTGTGTTGTTAGCTACCATGGAAGTGATATCATGGGGCTGCAATTTGAACAAAAAAGAACATTTTCAATGGGAGGGAGGACACGTAAATAGCAATGATGGAAAAGGAATAAGCGTCATGCATTGAAATCAAATTTTTGAAACTAATCTTCGACATTGAATTAGCTGCTAAGTTGAAAACCCGAGGGTGAGTTGTAATGGGGATTATGACCGACTGTGCTCATCTTCTATTTGTCATAAATGCCAAATCCCAAGGTTGCAATTTTCTGCACATGCAAAAAGGCTCTTTTTTATGAAGATGTGTCGTTTGCAAGCAGCATAAAACGTCCCATCTTGGAATCAACACCAGTTTGCAAAACAAAACAAAGGATTTCAGCCTTTAGCAAAATAGGAATCAAATTGAGGATGGATTTACTGAAGATCCTACCACACAGCAGCAGTTTTTACTGTTTTTCCGCATCATTCAGAAGCAATCATTATTATGTTAATGTGTTATGATGTTCTTCATCGTGGAAAATAAAAAATGACACAATTTTCCGAATTATCACATTTTGAATGGAGTAAATTCCCAAGGGCATGGAAAACCAATGTAATCAAAACATAATCAACAGCGTCGATGTCTACAGGCCCAGTCATGCACGGGAGATAAGGGAGATGCTTGCTGAATGAAAAGAAGGCAAAAAGAGGCGACAAAACTCCATGTGCTGGAGGGTATCCATCATGAAGGGGGAGGCAAGAGAACTGGGGAGGATTTTGCTTGTTCCGAAGTGCAGGACTGCACAAATTCAACCAGACGACAGCTTCACGATTGAGTATGAACTGAGATTCATATGCTTTGTTTTTGTGCCAGACGGAAAACAAACCGATGTTGACATCGACTGCGGAAGTATGCTGGGCTTCATGCATTGTCTTTGTATTGTGCTGACGACAGTTTTTTTTTTCTTGTTTGCGTGAACTGTAATGAAATACAAACATACTGGGATGTACGACATACGGAGGAAGAATGGCCACTCATGGTGAGACCCCCAACCAGAAAAGATGAAAAGAATGCAAAAAAAATATTTTTGGAAATTGTGCCATACAAAACAGACATTTTCTGTAATTTTACAGTTCATTTCATCAAAATCCTCCAAACAATTGCATTCACTGTGGCAATTTAAAGTTGTGAAGGCCAAATGGAAAACTACATCAATTTCCCATTTTTTGAGGTGTTTCATGATCATTTTTGAATTTTCAACTTTCAATGCAATTATCTTAAAATTGTTTTTCGACATGCTTTTAATAGATCTCAGCCATTTTAGTCTGATTCAGCTGAAATTTCATCATAATGACGTCGCGATTTATTCGAAAATCCTAAATGTGTGCAGTGTAACACCCAGATGTCGAAAACTGGAAGTTCAAATTTCATATTTTAAAGTTTTTTTTTTATTATACCTACGCCTACTTCTGCCTGTATTAAAATGCCGATGGCAGGATGACGGAAATTGACCATTTCTGTTCAGTTCATTCTAGTTCGTTTGTTATTAGGCATGTCTGGATGACTGTTTCACACGAAACACCTTTAGAAATTGTTAGGAGGGCAGTGTACTCGTATTGTAAAATACTAGTCTTTTTCAAAAGGAAAAAGCAATAGAGCATTCGGTTGGCCTGATTGGCTAACAAAGAGAAGATAATGTACGCTATGAGAATAATGGTAGAAAACATGACGTTTCAAGCTTTGATTGGGAGCCACCTATCAGTGTTTTTGAATGTCAGCAACACGGTGGTTTAATCTAATTTTAGAATAACACCAATATTTGCAAATAATGCCAGAAAGGCCAACTAAATGTGAAGAAGTCGCTCTCAGCACAGGAGCTTCCCCATGCGGAAATTATAGGCAAGCAAAGCATATCAGTCAATCAATGCTACTATTCTAACCGTAAATGTCCTTTGGGGCTTCAATTTATTCTCAAACTTCTGAAAAGCATATGGTTTGGTCGAAACGGGGTAACGAGATTTGGTGATCTTTGAGAACAGGCGTGCCGTCTTGTCAACACGATATTCACAGATGTAGACGTGTTCCTCTGAGGAACCAACTGGCCTCCCTTTGCAGAATGTGTTCAGATCCATCACCCAGCAACGCTCTGCTATCAAATCAATTGAGATCGCTTCGTAGAGTGGAACACGGACAACTTCATTTTCAAAGAAACGCCTTGTTGGCTCGTGGAAGGTTTCGTGAGGCCTCAAATAATGATGACCAAGGACAAATCGATCACCCCTATGAAGGAAAAGATCACAAAATAAATTGAATTTAGTGTTAAAATTGCAGAAAACCACGCATACGTTCGGTTCAGACAATCACAGTATAGGTCCGCAGTTACGGCTTTCGGTACCCAATTCTGTCAAAAGAACCTATTTTTCCATTTTTCTTGACTCTGTTCCAAGTTTTTGTTCAAATAAAAAGGAACGGCAATAATGCAGGCTGAAATACAACAAACACATCATATACGTAGCAAAAGAAAGTGCTTTCAAGCAACAGGTTAAGTAAGATCAAAAGATAATGAAACATGAAGATAAAATTCTAAAGGAAAGAACGCATTCCTCACAAATCATCATCAGAAGTTATTTGCATCAAATTTGATGTTTCGTTGGCAAATGTGTATGCGTTTGTGGCATCCACCTTCAACAAGACTGAAGTTGCAGAAACCGCAAAGAGCAAATGAAATTCGTATTTTTAAGATTGCCTGCATTCGATCCTTGCTGAGTCTCTGGATCTCGACTCTAAAAGGGAAAATGCCCTTCCAACCTATCCAACCCAATCATTCAAAGAGGGAAAATGCCCTTCCAAGGCAGCATTCACAGAGAGAAAATGCCCTGCCACCCAATCATTCAAAGAGGGAAAATGCCCTGCCACCCAATCATTCAAAGAGGGAAAATGCCCTGCCAACCGATCATTTAAAGAGGGAAAATGCCCTTCCAACCCAACATTCAACGATGGAAAATGCCCTGCCTACCGATCATTCAAAGAGAGAAAATGCCCTTCCAACCCAACATTCAAAGATGGAAAATGCCCTTCCATCCAACCCGACATTCAAAGAGGGAAAATGCCCGGCCAACCCATCATTCAAGGAGGGAAAATCCCCTTCCAACCCACTGTTCAAAGATGGAAAATGCCCTCCCAACCCAACATTCAGAGAGGGAAAATGCCCTGCCAACCGATCGTTTTCCACAAAAGAGCAATGCAATCACCAGTCCAGTTAACAACACCAGTGGTGTTATGGTGAAAAACTCTGGACTCTACCATTGAAGATTTTAATCTGCTGCAAAGGCACATGTGGCCCATTTATTGTCCTTTGGTCCCCACCCCATATGCAGTTGCTATTTTTTGGTCCCCATATGCAGTTGTTATTTTTTGGTCCCCATATGCAGTTGTTATTTTTTTGGTCCCCATATGCAGTTGTTATTTTTGTTTTTTTTTACTCTTACGCTACACGGGAGCAGAATGGGCTTCATCACACAACTGATCAACACCATCCACTCTGTGCATAGTGGCAGTTTCCACAGCCATGCATGCAATTAATTGACGTTTGCATGCCAAGCACAAGACGGAACAATTAAGGCTGTTTCCATTGGCGTTTTATTGTCGCGGCGTGTCACTGCGACTGTCCTTTTGCAGTTTTTTAAAACCGGAGACTTGCGACCGACTCGTGAGTGCTGACTGTTTGATTCTGCTGCTACTACACGCAAATCCCTAAAGTTGGTGCTGCAGTGAATTGGTGACATCGGTACTTGCACATTTCAGACAGTCGGTGCCAGAGAGTTGGCTGGTTGTTGGTTCCAATCCTGTGATTGGAGCCGACAAATCAAATCAGAGAAGTTTTCAATCACACGAGTTGTCCCAAATTGCAATTCGAAACAAACCTCAAAGAAGCAAAACAGAAACGAAACAAAAGCGGAGGCGTTAACTGGGAAAAGACACAGAAAAATTATTCTCGTCAAAGAACACCTGCAACAGGAAACAATTAATGGGAAAGTAGCCATGCATGCGTGTCAGTGCAAACGAACCGCACTGGCGAGACAACAAAGAGTTCATGCGTGTATGGACAGTACGAGATCAGCGCGTTTCGCCGCCCTTGGCGAGACAACAAAGAGTTCATGCGTGTATGGACAGCACGAGATCAGCGCGTTTCGACGCCCTTGGAAACAGCTTCCGACGATTCCCATTCACTTCAATGCATCGCTGCTGGACCTCGACGACAAATTGCACGCCTGTCGTGGCGTGTCGTCGAGGGAGACCGGAGTGACACGGCAACTCTCGACGACAGAAAAAATGCCACTGCAGAAAAACGCCCGTGGAAATAGTCTCATTTAAAAAGCATTGTCTCGAAGACAAGCCGCGACACGCCGCTACACCAAAAACGCCCGTGGAAACACTGCCTAACAAAAATCAACAGATAGCAAGTACACTGCCATCTTTTTATTGTGGACTGGTTGAAAAAAGGCCGCATTCCCTGGTAATTTAATTAAACAATCGTGTCCAGATTCCAACTGCAATAAGAAAGGAAAAAAAGGAAATAGGCCACTGAACACAAAAACACAATGTAAAAGTGAACACTAACTTTTCATCTTTCCAGAGCCTTTCCACATAAAATATATCAACATCCTCAGTCTTGAATTCCTTCATCGTTTTGTAGGTAAGTTTTGAAGAAGATGCCACAGGATTTGACTCAGACGATGCGGCAACAGATGCATTGGGCTCAGTCGATTCATCATTGTCCTTGTTCGGGGTTGGCGATGGTGGTTGGGGTGGAGGTGGTGGAACATCACGAAGAACATAAACATGGTCACCTGGGAACAAAAACACAAAATGTCATGAACAAGTGGTGTTTCATTTTTGGCCTGGAGAAGTGTTTGGTGGGAAAACAAGGAGCATCAAAGAACAATATTACGGTACACTTTTCAGTTGAGAAAATGTTCTTTTTGAAGCTATTAGAGGATGCCGTGATGAAGTACTGACCTGCTAGGCAACTGGCATTGACAGTGCTCAGAGATCTCAAGAGGTAAGAAACAACATCAAGGTGTTTTGCACTCGTCAACTCACCATGTTTCTAAACAGCATGTGAAAGGACATGAGGTGTTGTTTACGTCCGTCGTTTTAGTCTTTCTTCCTTTCGTTAAAAAAATGAAGGCCTTCACAAAAAAGATCCCCAATGTTGAGCAGCATCACGCTGCTTCTGCTTAGGATAGCATTCAGTGTGAGGAATGTGACTTCTCCCTTCTTCGTTGAATTCTGTCTCACTTCACAGGAATCAAATTGATCAAAAATGTCATAATTTCCGACTACATCAACACGAATGCATGATACGATCATTTTCTGCGGTGGAGGGAGAGGAGTGGACATTGAGGGTGTTAGAGATAAGAGGTGACAGATAAGTGAGATGAAACAACTCACCCTGCCTGATGAGTAACTTCCCCCGCAGCAGTGTGGTGTAATGTGTTTGGCCTGGTTTTGCATCGGATGGCTGAGGCTTCTGCAATATCTCCAGATCAATCTCCCTCGGATTGCACTGCTCACAGAGGTAATTGTCTGTTGTTTCGTCAACCTTCAAACAGTCGCAGTGCTGCCAGACTAAACATCTCTCACACTGGATCATGAGTCCTTCCTCACGGAATATCCCACAAATGCAACGGATCATCTCCTCTTCTTTGCGACCTGAAAACAAAATCATACCCGGCACCTGCATAATTTCAGAGAAAAATAGTGGCCAGGGATGAGAAAGATAGTGGGATACCTTTGGGGGAGGGGGTAAATGGCTCAGCTACAGGTGGGAGCCGGGAGGGAGCCGGAGACTTCCATTCCAACTTGCCAGCTTGACTTGAGAAACACTTTGTGATGATAGAAGGTCATCCCAACCTGAAATCAAAATGTTTGATATTATTGCGTTTCAATGTTACATGGCATTTCATAACAGCATAGTTTACAAGTAAAATACTTGCATCTTTCAAAGGAAAATGTTGGAAGGTTGTGCTATTCAATTACGAAAAAAATCAACTTCAAAAAAAATAAATAAAACCCGATCATCTCAGGAATTGGTCCAATTTAGATTACAGGGTAAGAAAAGCACACATTACTGCGCAACTCGGTGTTGACTAACCTCCATCATCAGGTAAAAAGGTAGAAGGCAGTGGATGACCTAGGACTTCCTCAAGGAAAGGAATTGACTCAATTTTGGCCTCAACATAGACCTTCTTCAATCTTGCTGCCCTTATGCCAAGCTTCGATGTGCATCCATAGAAGTTAATGTTGTTTGAAAAGAGCAGAGACATGTCCTTCTCAAATGCTTCGATGCTCCTGTAGATGCCGGCTGTTATATTCTGTTCGATAGTTGTCAGGTCGATAGGCTTTTGGACTTTTTGGAAATATCCAAGGGACTTCCGTTTTGTAGGTAAACTAACAAATGGAGCAGCCAGTGGTTCATCGTTCTCATCTGGAGAGAGAGAGAGAGGGGAGAGGGAGGGAGGGGAAAATAAAAAAACGGCACTTGCCAGCAAAATGTGTGTAAACTCATCTCGATAGCTTTTTTACCCAAAGCAAAATGAAACAAGCCAGGCTGATTTGTTCAAGAGTCTTTCAGTTGCCGCAAAATTGATCTTTTTTTCATTTTGTACAGTTTATCATAAAATTGATTTTTTCCATTTTGACAATGTTCCAGGAAATTGTTTTCAAATTCAGCATTGGCATTGCCCAAAATGTCGGAACCAAAAAAACATTAAAATGGTTGTAATTCAGGGTGTTTGATATTGTTGTTGTTATAGGGTGTTTGACACCGATAAAATGGTTGGATTTCGGTTTGATATTGTTACTCCTTGAGTGTGTTTTTGCAGTTTTTTCTAAACTGCAACAATCAAGTGTCAAGAAAATTGCAGATGGAGCAATTTTGGCACTTTGGATGAGAAATTTAAATACCAACTCCATCATTCAATTTAGGGCATTTTTCATTCATTTCACCAATTTCATCTCAAAACTTACTCAGAAACACAGATAGAAAGTTCACAATTGCACAGAAAAACAGAGGTGAAAATTGTTTTGATAGTCAATTTTGGTTTTTATGCGCTGAATGAAAGAAAAGCCTATTGAATTCAAATTTTTTGCTAACACCTGAGAATCTGAGTTCGAATCTTTTACACACCTAAAATGTCCTGAAATGGACATCACAAAAAAATAAAAATAAATTTCTTGAAAAGATCCATAAAGATTTATTTGCCTCCCCCCTAAAACATCAAAATCATGCTGATTTGGAGTTCGTTAATGTGGGGCCTTTGTTCAGCCTGACCTATGCTCTGCAAAATTCGGCCCTCTCATGCAAATTTTGAACTTCACCCAATCCAAAGAATGCTGCAAACTGAGTTAAATTCCATGACCAGTTCTTCCAGAATCACTTGCACTTTGAATATTTATATTGGAGAGAGTTGAAATTTTGCAGGAACTTTCTGCCAAACACAAGGCCACTCAATCCCCTCTCACCCCGAGATGGACAAACGTGTTAGACGTGCGTAATACACATGGAAATTTGTTTATCAGTGATACACGCAGAAAATGCAGAAGTGGTGAGAAATTGATTGCAAAAGTAGAGAAAATGACTGACACCAGACCGCTGCCATGCAACACAGACTACCCACCTACATTATTGGAAATTTTCCTAATCTTTCCTTGAATTATGATGGCCTCTCTTTGATCATTTCTGACAACATTTTTTCAGATTTAATTGCCATGCATTTCCTGGAGCTGTGCAATGCGTTCAGAATTGAATTCCTCGTTAAATTGCACGACCAACTCATGTGTCACACACACATCAGTTGTGTTAAGTTTTTTTGGACACGGTATCATGCATCGCAGAAAACTATTATACACAATGAAACATGTGCATATGTCTGACACTTACCCATCCCTGCCACACCGAAAAAAGTGGGACAATAGAACAAAAATGGCTATTTTGAGCATGTCATACAAAGAAAAAGGTGAAAACAATAATGATAACATAATATTATTTGAAGCAAAAAGGCTGAATGATGGAAAAATAAAGAGTGAAAGAAAATAAACTCACCAAGAGCAACCAGCACTTTGTTTATGAGGGTGCTGAATATCTTGGCAAGCCTAGCAGCCATTGTGACCTCTGGGTCATCCAAAGCCAAAGCCAGACGCCTTGTCTGAACAGAACGTGGTGTGGTAAGAGCATTCAGCTGAGCTAGGAAGATGTGCGTCGGTGTTTGTGAGTTTGTTTTCGACAAACGTGCGACGATATCGGACGACAGTCCACGTCCACTCGTGTCAGTCTTTGCATGGTTATTTTTGGCATTGTTTGCTGAATGGTGGTTCGATAGCAGATCAGCATCTCCCGTTGAACTGTTGTTTGATGTTGAAGCTGTTTTGCCTGATGAGCTTGGTTTCTTCTTTCGTTCCTTTATTCGTCTCAACTGCAAGAAAGAGATGATAAACAAAATGCAAACCAGCGTGGGTAGAACCAGTTGATGAGATGACAAAACTACGGGAAGGCGAGACGAAATGTATCTGTAGGAGGAAATTTCAAAACCAAAGTCTGTGAAATCTGAAATTGAAATTTCAACACTCGTTTTGATCATCTGTGATTTGATCCTTTCTTGGCTTGGCAAAATAAAAACTAACTCCCTAGCTTTAAACAAAAATTGAAAAATGACACCGTCCGTTGTGGGGGGTTTTTACAAGACCCTACCCTGGGGATTTATAATTGAAATTGTTTCCCCACAGTCTGTGCCATGAATGCCAGCATTTTGGCTTAAAAATGCTGCTAAAATCAGAAAAACAATACCTGCAAAAAATTGGACTAAATGGCTTTGCCATCCTGAATAAGCTCTGTTTTTCGCTTCATAAATCATAACAAAATTTGGATAATGGACTGCCTTGCACAAGGAACATTTTAAACCAGGTCAGCAGTTTTCTGAGATAAAATTGGCTTGCTTGAAATTTACAGAAAAGCAAGCTAGAGAAATTAATAATGACATAATACGGATATTTCAGAATTGTTGCCCGGTGGGACGTTTTTCAGACATCGGACAGGTAAAGCAATTTTCGCTGCAAAAATGGCAAATTTACAACATTTACATGGAGGAGAGTGACATTTCGGAAACATTGCCATGTTGATGTGCCAAGAACATCAAAATAAGCCTACAAAAGAAGGCCAACAAAAGAATGCAAACAGTTCTGTAATGACAGAAACTGTCTCACCTTTGCTCCCATTTGACAGCTGTCAAAGGGGAGGACCGGGATCAAAGGTCAGACAATTTCTGTCAACCATACCCTGTCCAAAGAATGGTTTCTTTTCATCAGTTTTGTAATGCATGAACAAAGCGTAGGCCTTCTTATTCAATCATTCCAGCCTCTTCTCCACTGCCAAAGAAGAGCTTACCTACGTGTGAATCATGTTCCTGAGTTTTCAATTGCTCTGTTGTACCATTCGAGCTAAAGGACCAGACTCATTGTCACCATTGGTTTGATACCAGGAGAGGTATTTTCTGCTTCCCTCGACTTGCTTTTTGGGAGGAGGTAGAACCATTTTTGTGCATCATTTTGGGGCAAAACTGACGGGACAGGATCAGGGGAGCAGACACCTCTCAAAAGAAAATGACTGGAAAACTGACAGCAGGTGTGGCTGTGGACACGGGGTGGTGCTGGAATTTGTCAGTGCAGCAAAATGCACACCAAGTAGAAGAAACAGCAACAGATTTGGGGAGTTGTTCCGTTGTTATTCCAGAACAAAAACGAACAACAAAAGGTGACGGCCCTTCATAATTATTATTTTATCTTCTGTACGCATATTAGTGTTTGGACAGAATATTACGTTTTTCGGGTAAGTGATTTTTTAATTAACAAACTGTAAACAGTGGGTTGGAAACTTGAAGACGTGTTTGACACTGAAAAATCACCCTTACCGGGAATTTCGACGATTTTGTCTCCATGGTGTGAGTTGAGTCGACGTTTCGGGCGCATCGCGCGTCCGATATCAGGACGGTCGACTCAACTCACACCATGGAGACAAAATCGTCGAAATTCCCGGTAAGGGTGATATTTCAGATTTTTTAATTGTTGACGGTAATGATTGAGTAAATTCCACTTCCAAGTGAAGTTGTAATAACTACTGATAAATCCAAACATTAAAATCAATCCAAAACACAAAATGTCTTAAACATGAATGATGTCGGAAAAGTGCCAACACCTGTACATTCAGTCAAACAAGAGATGTTATGACAATTTTGAGAAATAAACATGAGATTTGAGAAATAAATGAGGACGTTTACGAAATAAACGAGGCGTTTTGCGAAATATCTACCTCAGCAAGGTTTTAAAAAAAATGTGGGGATATGTATTGGCTGCAGAGGTGAGTATCTAGTTACGATTTCAGAATTTAAAGTTAAGAGAGACACAAAGGAAGTCCAAACCTTTTCGAAGTTCCTAATTAGGAAGCAGTGATGCAGATGGATATAATGACGTTGCTGGTTCGAAATGGGTCTCATCGGTGGCAAATAGGATAGCCTTCCACCTCCAAAAGAAATACCATCCCTCTTCCGTTTCTGATTCGGCAGTGCCGATTCAGGGGTGGGCAAATTGGATTTGCGTTTTGTAGGTGGTTTGCCAGGATTCCTCTTTGAGTTGAACCTCCGTCCAAGTTCATCCCCGCTCACACCAGCTTTCTTCGTTTTGGTCTCATCTGAAAGACCTTCATCTTCCTCCTTTTTAAGGGTACCATTCAGACGCTGAGATTTGCCTCCGATTACACCCCTGCAATACTTGCTGCCACATTTGCATTCCTGAAAAGCCAATAATTAATTAACAAGAATACAGCAAAGCGAATCTCCTCAAATCTTGGAGAATGACCACTTTGCACAAATCTTGGGTTGAGGTGGTGATTGCACATCACTAACAAATTATAGCTTATTCATCAGAAAACAGGGTGTCTGAAAAGCCAGTAGAAATAAGACACCACTTGTTAAATGCAATAAATCCTCACAGTTCGAACTCTCAGCTGCAAGAAACTAGGTAGGTAGGTACAGTTGCAATGCAAGTGTCCTCAAATTGCATGTCCTTACGCCCTCCCCCCCCCCCCCCAATGTGCTAGCAAAACAGAAAATAAAGCACTTCTGAGCTGAGATATCACAGTCAAGAATATGAAACAGAACTGAAAAATGCAGGTTATAAATAGGTAAGTCCATTCGAACATCAAATAACACTTCCAACGAGGTATCCAACCAGACCAATCCAAGAACGGTTCCGGATCCGGAAATTTGGCCTCTTTCAAAATCAAAAGTGTGTGAAGCTACCTACTCAGAAAGGCAACTTATTCGGATCCAGATCCCGGGTCCGGGCAAAAAAATACAAACGGCTCCACCTGGATTGATTGATCCCTGGATGTAAACGGGGAAGGAAGAGAAATGTCTGAACCTGCCTATGACTGACATCACTTCAGACCTGTCTGAAATGATGCCTCAGATGATCATGTTACTTTCTGTCAACCTAGACTTTGGAGAGTGAGGCCCTACAAATGCTGGAACAGGTTCAGGTACCAGTACCGGAAAAATTAAACACCGGTGAAGTCCTAGTTTTTAGAACTATTTACATACAATGCTACCAGTTCAAATAAACCAGTGTGTTTGCACATGGATCTGGATCCGGTTCAATCTGGTTCAGCTGGCCCAGTTGGATCCCAACTTTCAACAACAATCAGAATGTTGGGTTGGACACCTGACACTGATTCAGTCATTTTTGAAAAGTAAAATGCAGATGGATGTGCAGGTGTGGAATATAAGAAAATCAATAGGTAAGTAGTTAGAAGGCAAGGATAAAAGAAATAAGGATGGAAGCAAGCAACTCGCATGCTTTCGTGCTAACTGCATAAACAATCTATTCCTTCAATATCAAGAAACTACATGTTGTGGCCAATACCCATTCGTTTGTTGAAAAGAAAACAATGACATTTCTCCAGCAGCTCTACATCTGACTTCTTTAGATTACACTCAGGTTCGAACTGCATTCGAATGAATTGCACCACAGTTAGAGTGAAATCAGTTCAGGCAGTTGTTTATCAGCAGATTTGGCTGTATTCACAAGAATGACTCAATGACTCATGCATGCTCACTTCTTGTTGTCCTTTGTCATTTCAAACGTTTCTTTGGTATGCTTAGCAACGTACAGAGAGTTCATTCAAATGTTTTACTGTGGCTCGGAATCTGCACTGCAGATCTGTACAGATGGTTCAAAGTTCATCTGCAGCCTCTGTCGGATCCAGCATAACACAGTTATGGTTGGGTCCACACTGAAGTCAGCTTGCTACAGAAATGTGGGTGGCAATTGGGGGAAAGACACAGTTTGTTGTGGGGAGCTTTGATATGGATTGGATGGTGTCTATCCATATCCAGGCAGAGTGTACAAGGATCGCCATTCACTGTGTTGATGGTTGAAATGATATAAAAGGATTCCAGATGCTGATTGTGTGGCGCATGTGCTGTTTTCAATCTTTTCCTTAGTGCCACCAAAGTCAGTTCCCACAAAAAAATTAAAAAATAGAAGAACTAATTTTCGTTTCTGAACCACCTCCAGCCAGCAGAAGTACGAGTAGGTATGAGGTTCTGCCTCCTCAGCAACATAAGAATCAATGAATATTCCACAGTCTACTGTCTGCACATGCATCCCATCCACAACAGGGCACCTTTTCATCCACAAAACCTTTCACAACCTTTCACACAGTGCTGTCACATCCAGTGGTTGGTCGTGATCTTTTTGTTGGTTTCCTTTTCTATATGCCACCAAAGCCTGCACACAGGCATTTGAAGCAATTAAAATTTTTCAATTTACACAAACAAAATACCATGAAGAGACAGCAAAAATTTAGATGGGTAAGCAGAAAAAATATCCTATTGGTTCACAGCTAACTTTATGAATTATTTTAGGGATCGAACCGGTCCTGGACCGGTATCTGGAACCGGTTGGATTTTGGACCCGGATCTGAACCGGTTGCCAATTTTTTTGCAGTTCTTTTTTCGAGTTCCTGCTGTCCAAATGACATGTACGAATATGACACATGTTTTCACATCAGTTTTTTCCCAGGAACTCATTGTTGGCATCAAAATCATTGTATCTTTTATGCAGGGAATTCAAATTGAGTATCAAACAATTTGTGTCCCAGCTGTTCTGTCCAGGGGTCCCGCGGGAGTGCCAGTGCTTGATGTTTTTGTCTTTCTTTGCGGCAGTGCGCACAGGGCAAAGACCGCCCACTGGGGTGCGGACAGAGGCTGCTTGGCGTCAAAGAAACAGCCAAGGAGACCACCCGCGACCACCCACCACTTGGATTTTAAGAAAGGCAATGTTGAAGGGGTGATGGAATCTCTGTCTCTGCTCTCTGAAAAATGCACGCACACAGACATTATTGCTTTTCGTTTCTTTTATGTATGAGTCTGCATACTCACTCGTCTATGTTAAATGCGCAAGGCCCCATAGGTTGAAGAAATACAAGGTGTGCCAATAAAAAGTCGCCAATCGGGAAACAGAGTTCTGATCTCAAAGAAGGTGCAGGAACCTGTGTGCCACCGGTTGCAAGGAATCGTTGGGCCATGGCAAGGGTGTTGAGGAATGCCCTCTGCAGCTCCTGGACAGAAATGGTTTTGTAGGCTACAGGGATGTTGTTCTTGAGGTGCGCAAGAGTGTCCTGGTTGTCCCTTTCAAGGCGCCCAGAAGTAAAAACCACATGAAGTAAGGTCCAGTGGGCCGCGGCTGATGGGTGAATGGATGATCCGCGCAAACCCACTGCAGATGCGAGACGGTAAGATCACGCTGGCAGTTGAGGGTTGGCGTCTCATTTAAAGTTTTGAAGTACCCATTCCAAAAGTTGCCAGAAAAGGGCTCAGGAGCTGTTGTGCACAATGCTATGCGTTGATGGAATAGCGTTGTATGGACAGTCAAAAAGAAAGGGGTCCCGCAATTCGCCCAAAGGAAACAGCCCACTCTATCGCACTCCAACTCTAGGAGCATAAGTTGGTTGCTGCATAGTCTTCTGGTGCCACTCACATGCAGAAACTCTTGGTTTGAGGATGGACAGCAGCGCCAAAACGGGTCACAAACTGTCACATTCAATGAACAAAACGGCACCTACAGCATACAACCAAAATGTAAAAGAAAATGAAAAATGCCCGGAAGAACATGGGCAACTTCTTATTGGCCCTAACCCTGTAGATAAAAGGGGAAGGAAGCGCATGAGAAAATTGAAAACTGGAATGAAATGGGAGGGATGAGAGAGGGGTGGGCAGGGATCAATGAGGCACTCTCCAAATCATGAATGAGACCACCAGCTGTGAAATAATACAACACATTGAAACTTGATACTCACATTTGTTGATGATGATGATTGTGACATTTTATTCCCTTTTATATTGTGCGCATGCGCATGCCCATGAGCATGTGTTTCCCTCATTGCAATGGAATTGAGGGAATAGAAAAACATTCATTGACTCTTGACCTTTCCCGACAAATAAAAATGTGTTGTTGAAGAAATTTATTGTTCAGACAGAACTGGTCCACAGGGTGTTGAAATAGTCTGTGGGATTTCTTTGCCGTTTTTTGCAATTTGAAATTTTTGGGCCACCAGCATTTTCCCCTTTGTTTTCTCTTGTAAAAAACACAATTGCACACGATGTTTGCCAAAACATGCAGTTTTTAATTTTTTATCAAAACGTTTCTCCACAAATAATGCTTGCCACCTAAGAATATGTTACTTAGCACCTGAATTTTTTAGCATTTTTTTTGTTCAAAAATGCACCGGAATTTTGTAAAAATGGTATGAAAGCTGGAAAACTTGTGAAAGAAGTCGGGGCAACAAATTGCCGTTGCACGCAAGCAAAGTGAATGGAGCGTGAATGGAGCGTCAAAGTGAATGGAGCGTGAGAAAGACAGACAATTACAAAGACAATTAACAAAGGCCAGTTTACACATTTGAACCATGTTGCCTGATCTTGTCATTTGTTCAAACTGGAAGGACCCCACAATGCAAATTGCTCGCTGTGCCTGTTGAACCAAACCAAAGCGAAGAGGAGAACGGAGGGTCATCAATTCCACACAACCATTTAGCAAAGAACATTGCTGCATTTTCTCAACTGGCCACAACACTTTCCAGACACATGCAGGGCCTGCACAAGAATAAATGCCACATGTCAGTTAAACAATATGTGTAAACTTGAGAGACAATGACATCTTATAAACCTTAACTTGCGTAAACAAAACAACGGCTGCATCCAAATACGGAAAGCAAGGCAGGGCAAGAGAACTTTGGAAGACCATAACTTTGCAACCAAATGAGATATTTTGAAGCGGATTTCATTTTTGAGCTCTAGAACAAGTGCACTTTCCATCCCAATCAAAAAATTCAACCGGTTCACCGAACCGGTATCTGGATCTGGTTGGGTCGGATCTGGATCTGGATCCGGTTGACCCGGACCGGTTCAACCCCTAAATTATTTCAAGACAACAGTAGCCCTGCCCTCCCCAAACTCTCAGCATAAATGGCATTATTAGATGAACCATGCTTTATTTCAATTAGTTGTTCAACTATTGCATAAGGTCAAAATCTCATAGTGACAGGCGCATAGATGAAGAGGCACCTGTTTTGGCAAAATGTAAAGCAGAGAAAGCACTTATTCTCAAGAAACAGAAAAAAGATGCGAAAAATGCATTGGAGGGAGAACACCAAAATAATATAAACCAAATTAAAAAAAGAATCAAAAGTAGTAACCTGTCCATCAGCAGGGTTGAATAGAGAGAAGTTATAATCATAGGTGAGCTCTTCCTTAGCTTCAATATCCCTGAGACTGAACAGTGCCATTCTGTAAAGACCATTGACACTCCACTTCTGCATCTCACAATTCGGTTCACACGAATGATTCACAAAACGAGCTGCACGGGATTCAAACAAAAAATAAGAAGAAAAACAGAAGTAAAATACATATGCAGCCAGGACAAATTGCAGCAAATTGTGATAAGATTAGTTTTGACAACAAATCAACCCAAAATAGGCATCCTGCTCCAACACAGAAAAGCATTCCTGGTTGATTTTTTGTCATAATTGTAATTGTAAATTGATCACAGGTCCTGTTATCAATTTACAATGAGTGGAAAGATGCTCTGTAAAACAACGAGGAGTCTATCTCCAAGACAGACGTCTTCCTTTGGCAGTGCCGTTCGTATGAACGTTTTTACAGTCATGATCCAACTGTGGTCTCTCTGGATCCAGCATAGCCACCTCACCATGAACAGGGCGTTGTTTTCTGTCCTAAAAATCTGCATCATTTCCGCACCCCTATTATCCCTCTCACCCAGCATGATGTCCCTTCCTACTCCTGCATGAGCCATGCCAAAAACCAATGGCCAATTGATTGATGTCCAAGTCCTGCAAACAGCATCATCCTCAAATCTGACTCTCATTTGTGCTGCTCCCTTCTGTTTTTTTTTTTTTTTTTTTTTTTTTTGAACGGGGCTATGCCTTTGGCATAGAAACGCTCGTAGCCTCACTGAAAGCGGGTGAGACGCCAGCACACATCGCGATATTTAATCTCATTGATATGTCCGGACACATGTGGGAAGGGAAGGAAGAAGGAAGGGCAGGAGGGAGGAAGAGAGTGGTTGTGAGGGAAATATGGCTGAAAGTTGTTTACTAATAATTCTTCTGTTTCAGAAACCACCCACTCCTGGAGCAAGCCTTAGTCAGAAAAATTGATTTTTCAAAGGACTCAGAGGGGGGTAAGTTTCCCAAAGCAAGTTTTTTCGCCGTTTTTTCTTTTCTTTTGTTTTCTGAAAATGTGCAGGTAGCCTTTTTGGACCATTCTGATGTGACATTGCCAATGTTGCTGTCTGTAAAATGTTCTGCAGTTAAGGAGGGTTGTCCGATGAATGGCTATCGTTGCGTTTTGCCAAACGATTAAAGCAGTATCACAACTGCATTGCTTTTCTTTCCAAATTTAAATTATTACCCTGGCATCTTTGTGAAGAAAGAGCACAATAAGAGTGATATGCGTCATCAGAGGAGTTGTCTAACAACTCACGTGAGTGCAGAGCAATGAATAGCCTAGAAGGAGCCTATGTTAATTATCAATTATAGAGATGCACAAACGCACAAATGCTGACACATCCATTGAAGGGGGAACATGAAAAATGGTGTCAGTCAACCAAAGATAGGTAATGATTCAACCTAGCAAGGCCACTGAAAGGTCACATCATTATTAAGGTGAAAAAAAACAGCAAAAACAAAACAGTTAGTTAGCTCACCGTCTCCTCCCATCCGGTGGCCATCAATAACCAGACCTTTGTTCAGGTTTAGGCAATAGTGATGCTGATCGTTAACGTATATTGTCCGCATTCTGTCCTTGAATTCCTTCTCACTCACAACCTCACCAACATACTCCAACAAGTAAGTTGATGCTTTTACTGGCTGTTTGGTGCGGATTCCCCAACCCTGATGACAGAGAGAAAAGAAGCAACAACTTTTTCAACCAACCCAAGGACACAAACAAACAAACAAAGTGATCATCACGAATCAATCAAGAATGCATCCTGACATGACATGACAGGAATGGAAAGTTCAAAGTCCAGGTGGAAAATCAGATTTCGCATGGAACAGTTTCGTGTAGGTAGAGTCCCCATTTTTCATAAAGCTTTTTGGAGAGTGATACGACTGGAACGTTCAGACCTCAAAGAAAAAACAGATAGCATTAGTCAATCTGACATTCAATACCACAAGAACGATTTTCAACGTGAGATCAATAAATCTCACCACCAAGAGAATGAAAGGTCAAAATGAAAAGGTTCCTTCCTATCACAAAAAAATAACATGACCAGGCTCCACTGCCCAAAGCACAATTTATTGGAAGCTTAAAAAAACAAAAAAAAAAAAATAAAGAAACCGAGCTCTTCAAAAATAAAAAATAATAATGATATAAAATAAAATAAACTATCAAAAATGATGACAGATCTAAAAAAAAAAAATGAAGTAGGTCCAGGACGAAAAAATACTTTCAAAAAGGCCAAAAAGCATCCCCCTGGGTGTTGCACCTACTTTGGTTGTTTTGTGTTAGGGTTTGGGGCTAACAACCTGCCCACCTCTTTCCTTCCCTTCACTTTCTTTCAATGCAGCTGTTGTTCCCGATTCTGGCCTAAAGTTTTTTATGGGGGGAGGGGTCAGAAAAATACATGATTGTTGAACTTTTATACTT
The DNA here is from genome assembly GCA_030068105.1 of Sinentomon sp. SZTP_YWyxl. Classification (NCBI taxonomy): domain Eukaryota; kingdom Metazoa; phylum Arthropoda; class Protura; order Sinentomata; family Sinentomidae; genus Sinentomon; species Sinentomon sp. SZTP_YWyxl. The sequence continues at coordinate 8,436 of JASGXE010007079.1, read as the reverse complement.
TTTGATGTCACCAATACGGAGGTTGTTCCAAGTTCCAATGAGCTTTGGCAAGTGATCGATTGTCGATGAAATTCAGGGCTGAAATTTGGTGCACCATTTAGATCTTCTCTAATTAGGTCCCTGCCAAATTGGCACCCTTCTGCCATCTCTAGAACAGTTTCACCAGCTGTTTTCTGAAAAAGACTTCCTGAGGCATCTAAAACCACTTGTCCTCTGCCGCTTACAACTCCATGACATTTTGGAGGTGCCACCAATGGTTTTCTTTAGCCAAGGTTGGGAAAAGACAGTAACATGCTGGAGCCAATGTACGAAAAAAGGATGATTGGGCTGCATTTTGATGCCTGAGGTCAAGACACGCTTCAACCCCAACAAAGCAGGGGTGTTGTCTTCCGGGATGAGGGTGTCTTTCGAGGCCTTTCCTCAACTTTCGCAATTCATTTCCTATCTTACTTTCATGGCCAGCATTTCATGATGTTGGCCGTTCTTGATTTTTCCATGTTTTAGTCAACCCCCCATAATGATCCACTTTGAACCTAAAAAACTGCCCACATGCCCTCACAATGGTGTTTTGGCAGACCCGTATCTTGTAATTAATTTAATTTACATTTAATTTGCAGGGGTTTTAATCCCGGCGCAAATCAGCAGTCAGATAACATAAAACAAACACACAATATGTCACGTACATTAAATATAACAGCCATTGTTGGCATATGTCAGAGGAATAAAGGAAACAAAACTTTAAGACATGTTTATGGTGCTGTCAGACAACCATTGTTCAACATTGTGTTTGAACATTTCGATATTGATATCTCCCCTGGTTCCAAACACTCGGGGATACAGAGAGTTCCAATCCCTAACCGTTCTGTGCACAAATGAATACTTTCCCACATCTTTGTGAAAGGCACCTGACCAAAGCTTAAAATCATGATCATTTCTGTTTTGGTAATTTGGCAGAAGCAAAAAGTCCTTTATTTCTGACCAGCCACCCACATTATTTAATCCCAAAAATAAACCAGCAAGTCGGGAGATCATTCTACGTGAAGCTAGTGAAGTCCATCCAAGGTCTTGCAACATTGACGTAACACTGTCAAAAGGAGCATATCTACCAGTCACAAAACGTGACGCTCTTCTTTGAACTCTCATCAAATTTTCAATCTGTATAATACGATAGGGGTCCCACACAGTTGAAGCATATTCAAGAAGGGAACGAACCAATGCAAAATAAACTTTTTCCTTGACACCTATTCCAGCATTATAAATGGTGCGCCTAATGAAGAACAGAGCAGAATTTGCCTTTCGTACAATCTGATTTAAATGAGCATCCCAAGATAAAGTCTTGGATAGGGTGAGTCCCAGGTACTTAACATGATCAGCAACCGGTAACTCAAAGTTTCCAAAATAATATTTACTGGGAATGGGCTTTAATTTAGTGGTAAAGCAGACAACAGTACATTTTTCAATGTTTAGCCTCATTCCCCATTTCTTACACCAGTCCAGAATTTTTTTAAGATCATTTTGTAATACAAGAGAATCAGCTGGAGTGTGAATTTCCTGCGAAATGACACAGTCATACGCAAACAAATTCATGAGACAACTAACAGTTGAAGGAAGGCATTTATAAAAATAGAAAACAAAGTAGGAGCCAGAACACTACCCTGCGGGACTCCAGAGATGACGGCCCTGGTTTGTGAGCAAGCCCCATTTATGCATACTTGCTGAGTACGGAAGCTGAGAAAATCAGCAATCCAATTAAAGACTGGAAAGCATAGGTTTACACTTCTTAGTTTTTCTAGGAGAGCCGCGTGAGGGACTATGTCAAAAGCTTTTTCAAAATCAAGAAAGATTGCGTCTAACTGGCCCGAAGAGTCGATCTCATTTGAAACATGCTGGGGGAACTTAACAAGTTGTGTCTCACAAGAGAAACCGGCACGAAATCCATGTTGTGATGGATGAAGGAAACCAACCGATTCGAGTCTGGATTTCAGGTATTCAGACAAAATATGTTCCATGATATAAATATGTTGTAGATCATACATTCATCATGGAATGTGATCGCACAGCTTTTGGGTATGTGGCCATCATGCTTTCTTTAATTTCATTGGCCTTTGTGAGTCAAAAATCATGTCAGACTGGGATGGTCCATCTGCACAAATTCAGTCAGAATCTCAGGTCACGGGGGCGGACATGCTAATCAACAACAGAAAAGAAACTGTGCACATCATGAAATTGAAATTTTGCCTGGAACCCACTGAAAGATCAATGTCAAAGTGTGCAAGATATGAAAAGACTTGGACAAGTGCAACATGCTAAAGCTCAGTGGAATTTGAACAGCCTTCATAGTCAGTTTTATGCTGATTCCAAAATTGCCATAACTGTGGCTTTATTGGTTGAGGAGGTATCGTGATTCCCATGCTACGCTTTTTTCATGCGACAGCATATTTTCAGAAACTGCGAAAAATCCACAAAATTCAAAGTGCATTTTAATCGCTTTAACTTTTTTGACATTTTTCGAACTTTTGCACACTTTTTCTCAGCAGTCCCTCAACCTAGAAGGTAAAAATTGGCACCCTTACTGAAAAAATCCAGCTATTTTGGCTGACAGAGCCAGAATTGTTGATTTTTTACTCCATCAAGTTTTGAGTCATTTTTTCCAAACATGTCCTACGCAAATGCCGATAATGACTGAAATGATTATTTATTTTTCATGAATTTTGGATTGAATCTAAAAATGGGCTCTGTCAGCCAAAAAAAGGAATAATTTTTGCATACTTTGATGAAGAGAAGGCAAAAAATCTTTTGCGGATCTCCAGAAATCTAGCGCTAAAAGTTGTGTCAGCGTATTGTTGACCAAGTCACCAAAACTCAAAATCCACTTGACCTGGAAAGTTTAAGTTTTATGGAGGCACTACATAATTGCACCTAAATGTGTAGGTACCATTATGTGATGTGATACCTAAATATGTGGTGAAGAAATTCATTACAACCAAGATCCTTTTGTCACAAGATCCGCCATGCCATTTTATGGAACACTGACTGGCTGATTTAAGTCCATCCATTGCCAAAAGGACGGGCAATGAAACAGGCACCTGCCCAGGCGCGCAAAAGCCACTTGGACTTTGGAGGGGGGCATGGGACCGCAAACCAGCAATGGCGGCATGTCACCGAGCAAGGTGCGCTGCGTGAAGCGCAATGCCGGGGGAGGGGTTCGGGGGTGTCCCCCTCCCCGAAGGGGAAGAAATGTTGAAAAATGGAACCTCAAATGGTGCCAGAAAGCTCAATTTTTTTTTAAAAACCGGCCATTTTTCATACAATTAATGCAGAAGTACTTGAGCATGTAATCCCACAAACAACATTTTGAAAACAGTAATTCAAAAAAATGTGTGATGACTAGAGCACATTGAAAATGGTGAAAAGGAATTGGCACCACCAAAACGAAATCAGCCATTTCAACCATCTTTTGTGATTTCTTTATCATTTCGGTCAATTAAAAGGCAATTCCAGAAATTGTGAATGGGCAATTTTCCACGAAATATGAAAATTTCCACGAAATTCATTGATTTCCACGAAATATCTCCCTTTTTCAGCTTTACACCGAAAACGCCTTGCCTTACCTTTTTTTAATTAAGTGGCAAGCATAGTGCACAAAAACATTTGAAAGACTGAGCTTTCTTTAGCTCTTTTCTCAGTCTCTTAATCAGTGTATTTGCATCATTTTCTGATGTATTGTTCCTGTGAAATTCAAAGTAGACACATTGTAAAAAATTACTGGAAATGCGTTTTTGACAGGTTCTTGCATTTTTATTTCCACCGCCAAATAACGAAATTTTTAGACTTTTGGGCGAAATTTTCTAAAAATTATCACCATTTTCAGTGTGCTCTAGTGATGACCACAAATCCTCCAATCTGAAGAAGAAACTGTGAACACTTGAAATGTGATTCCATCAGACAGACGCCTGGGTTGAAAGTTTCACTTGCAATCACCCTCGAATGCATCCAAACTTTTTCCACCCATGTGAAAAATGGAATTTCGACAAAATTAATGGGAGGGACGAATTCCTTTAGAAGAATTTTGGGGGACACGTCCCCCCTGGCTTTGTGCCCCTGCACCTGCCATCTACATAACATGTTCTGGATATTGTTGTCATTCTGGAAGCGTCACTAGCAAATTGATTGTTCACTTTTCTGGAAAGCAAATGATCATATCCAAATCTGGCTCTGAACAAGTTCATTCTGCATGAAGACACTACCATACCAGACTCTGCTTGCATTGTTTAGAATTTTGGCAAAAACAAGAATCATCACAACACAATGTGGTGAACAACTTGAGGACAATGAAACGTGACATTGTCCAATTTGTGCAGAAAAAACAGAACTGGTTCAGGGCCAGACTTGACCATGCGTGAATTTATTTTGCTTTCCATAAAAGGAAAAAATCAACTGAGGCAAACATAAAGCATGTATCCAGTCTTGTTTAAATGACCTGCCTCCCACTACTGATCATCATTCAGAGGGTGGGGTGGGTGGAACAATGGAAGTTCAGCCATCACCCACCCATGTCAATTCGGACATTTGGCCAGGCTGATGACACAACAAAGTAAAAAAATAATTTGGCCAGATTTGGTCATGATTACTTTTCAGAAAACAATAAAATAATGTTCTGTTCAGACTCATGCACCTGACCTCATCCTTATTTGAATACCAAAGCCATATTGCAGGCATGCCTGTCCAGCCGGTCCATCTTGCTGACAAAAAAAAACAAAAAAACTGAAAACCCAAATAACAAATAGTCATTAAAAAGAGCTGAAATGCCAAACCAAAAACAAGGCTACCAAGGATCCTCAAAGTGTGCCATGTGTTCATATTGTACCTACGGTCACACCATACTGCCTTGTTGGATTTTGGGGAACAAAATATGGGCTAAGCGTGAGTAAGTACCTACTTTATTTACAAAATTGAAGATGATCCTGTCCTCTTCTCGATGACAACAAAATTTGTCTGAAAAAAAATCAGATTTAAGAAGAAAAAATCAAATGACCCTTCCAACTAACCTTGTCCTTGGTCATGAACTTCTCCAAATGCAACGTTATCTCATGTTTCTGAATCCTCTGGTTTGAACATCGATCGCCACATGGACAAGACTGTGGAGAGCATTCCGTGTAGACCAATCGGTTGATGCAGTCGTCACTGCAGCCCTTGTACTTGCTATTGTCTTGCGGTCGTTTACAGTTGCATGCCTGGGCCTCGTGCTTGTAGGCAGGTTTAACATCAACATAGACATCTACAGATAGATAGAGGGGATGAAAGAAAAAGTTAAGAAATAAAGGCTTTCCCATGACAATTTCATTGGTTCCATTCCATCACTTATGCAAACACTAAGCTCCGAACACAGTAATCATCTTTGCTTACAATTTTTTCCAACAGGAACACTGCATAATGATTTACATTAAACCAGCTATTATCAATTTTCTTTTTTTTTTTGGCACAATGAGTCAATCAGTTTGACAAAAACAGAATACACTCTTCACTTGGTATATTTGCCTCCAGTAATTTTGTGTAACAGCAGAACAGTCAAAGTCATATGATGAGTAACAAAAAATAGCCGGTAGCATTTTAGTGCAGCACGGCATAGCATGTGGTGCGCTGATACGGCTTTCTGAGAAGGATGGTTTCCTGAGTGTTGATGATTGGTGGTGCTTCGATGGAAGTAACAGAAACACTGCATCCTGATTTTAAACCAGTTTAAGTTTCAAATCTGTGCAGGACATTTTTTGAGCAGGTGAAAATTGTGGGCTATTACTAACAAGACAAATCCTACAAGACTATAATGCCCAGTTGCACCAACAAGGATCAAGGTTTGATCTCGTATCAAGCACTGATCCGAGATCAAGTATAGGGTTTTAACATTGCTTGATCCAGGATCAGAGCTTGATCTGAGATCAAAGCTTGATCCACGTTGGTGCAACTGAGAATAATTCTTGTAGACCAAGGAAGTAAAAACCAAGAATAAAGATAAAACGTTAAAAAAAACTACCGAACGACCAAATGGGACAAAGCACCACCACAAATGTACCAGCCATTATTCAACATGATCCTCACTGTTTTTGCAGATGGTGACCATTTGAGAAATCCAAAAATTGCAGAGAGTTTGAGTGGCACTTAACTCTTAAATTGTTGTGTCGCCGGGTCCTGTTGTGACAAGTGAAATTCCTGCAATTCTGAACAGTGAGTGGAGTGATGCAGGACTTCGCCAGAAGTGTTCGGCCGACAAAAATAGAGTCCCTGTGGGTGATCCCCGATCTCCCGGAATTGAAAAGCAAACTTCGCTTTGGATGTGGTAATTAGGATTGGAAACTAAAAAACGTTGAACCCCTCACGGATGAACCAGCTTGTTCAGTGCCAGTAAGATTCAAGCCTGCCACACCTCTGGTCCCATAACCCAAGCATTTCTCCGCACATGCTTGCATAATCCAAAAGGAACAGCATCAGTCTGCAACATCCAATGCCATGACTGCCCCATGTTACACCACTGCGAAGCAAAATTTCCTTTCCAACATCACATTTCACAACATCAAGCTGATATTCAGCACAAGCGCCCTGCCGCGTATTTTATTAATCTATACGAATTCGGCAATGTCCCGATTTGGCACTTGGACAAAAAAGCAAAATAAAGCTAACCTAACCAACCTAACCTACCCTAACCAAGCCTAACTAACATATCCTAACCTTACCTAACCCATTTTCTTTGTTCAGAGTGTTTTCTTGCCTTTTTGTGGCTCGGGACTTTTACATGCGGTTAGATGGAAAAGTGCCAAATTCGTATAGATTAATCAAATGCGCCGCCCTGCCACTGCCCTCTCCCACCATGTCCTCTCAACCGGTCACTTGATCAAGTTCAATGCTGCACAAGTCAAACGCTACTACCCACACACTCGTACCAGAAAAAATGTGGAATCTTGCCTCATCATTTTGGACCAGCTAGCTATGAATGACGACCCAGGAACCATGCTTCCTTGGCAACAGACTTTGCAACTCACTGCACCCCACCAACCAGAACCCCGTGAACTTCCCAACCCTCCAGCCACAAATCCAGAGAGATGACTTTACTCGGGATGCGGTCAAATTCAACCTCGATCCCAGGTAAGAAACCAGGGTCGTCACTCAAATTCCATGCAGAATTCCCTCTATTTTCCAAGTCTCTTCCCAGGTTTTAAAAGCTACGGAAGGCTCTGGGTACCGACCCTCGGGGGGGTCTGGGTGGTGCAGCCTCCAGTTATTGGGGTTTCAAGGGGCAAGGACTCTGGTGGGTTTAGAGGGGGGCTCAAAACCATGGTGGGGGTTTTGAAAAATTCAAAATTTAGAGTTCACTTCGGGTGCAATGTTCGTGTTCTCGAATTCTCGATGCTAAATTTCCCACCAGAGCGAGCAAGAAAAAAAAAGAAACTTTCAATTTTCCCTGAATTACCCAGTTTTCCAGGTGCAAATTTACGATTCCCTGGATTTTCCAGGTGGATGGCAACCCTGGAAACAACCCCACCTGTGCCCACTTACCAACAACCAACATACCAAACAAAAGACCTGATCAAATCCACCTCCACTCACCCTCTCTCTTGCAGCTGGAACATTTCTACCAACTCATGGTCCAGAGATACTCCAAAGTTCAGTTTTAGCAAACTCGTCTGTGGGTCAAAACATCACCATTAATTCAATTTTACAAATGGTTAGCGGCATTTTATTGTGTGCTTTTAACCTTGTTTGCCGTTCGTGGTGCCTGTCTTTGATGACATAACCACGAGTTGGCAGTTAAGTGCATTTTGAAAGCACCTGATAATTTTTTTCTGTTTTGCAAGAAGCACAAGAAGCGATTGACTACTGAAACCAGACCCGTCAGCCAATGTCTGGTGCATAACCCAGTTCTTTGAAGTGTGTTTTATCTGACTGCCCCTTTGGATTCCATTTTAAAGTTTTGGCTTTTGACCTTTTTGGCCCCGTGCCTGTGTTTTAGATGTTTGGGTTTTTGTTTTGTTTCCTGTTTGCTTGCATTCTGCATTCACTTGCTGGCCGAACAGTGCTATCAAAAAATGTGTTCGAAAATTTTTCAAATTTCAGTTGGAAATTAACAGATCACAAACCTTGTTGTGTCTGTCACTTCCTTGAAAAAAATTCAATACCAATCACCAACATACCTACCATCGACCGAAATTTTCAGATAGCTGTTTTCGTCCACACATACAGGCTTTGCGTTAAAACAACACAAGTCCGAGAAAGGCAGCATTAACAACAACGTGACACATCCCATGAGGAAGGTACGAGGGTCGGTCAAGTTCCAATGAGAATTGCCCAGTAAACTTTATCCAATCTGAATGAAACTTTACACAGCTGCACTTTGATCTTTTTCTTTCTCACAAGTGTCAGTTTTCATCATTAGCCTGCACACTT
>JASGXE010007078.1:0-28602 GCA_030068105.1 Sinentomon sp. SZTP_YWyxl | reverse complement strand
GGGAATGCCTTTCTAAATTGGAAAAGTGCTCGCGAAATTATTTGCGAGGTTCTCGGTGCCAGAGTTAAGTTCAGAGTTTTGACGTCTCGTTGGCTATTTATCATTTTTCTTGTTCTTTCTCTGTTGAACTCCTGGAAGAAAACAGGCTTAGCTTTGAACTGTTGAAAGAAATTGTTTCACAAAGTCATTTGTGAATGTTGTAGTGCGCTTTTGACGCTCTGTTGATTCCAATGAAAAGTCTTCCCTACCACGAAGTTTTGGTAAAACCTTACTATCAACACCCATAATTAGAAAGAAGACCCCGAAGTTCGCTTGATTGAAAGGTAAACCGATTTGTTGCCATCATGATCATGGATGTGCCGATATATTCTCCCGCGTAGCGCAGATCGTTTAATTCAACTAGGGGCTTCGCCCCTTTACGGCCTTCGGCCGCACTTATGGCCGCTTCTGGATCTGAAGCAAAGATCAATAGACAATCAAAAAGAAAAGTCAACGATACAGCAATGTTATGAAAAATAAATTAGACGATAAGAAAAGAAAAAGCATGGCATTGAAGAGCTGAAAAACAAGTCCATGGGGTTTGTTGGTGAAGATAACCCGAGCAATTTTCAGTCATGTTCGAGTGAATTTTTTTCGATGAAAATTCATCCGCTGTCTTGATGGATGCCAACTATACGCAGAACCAGTCACAATTTCTACCAATTTCGTCCACTTCCGACACGCGAGGTCTCTTTTATCACTCGCGTGTTAATCGCTCGTGTTAAATCTGCAAGCATGGCTGAAAACGCGTATCATGAAAGTCGTCACGACTGCTTCTGATGTTGCGACGTGCGTCAAGCAGGCTTTGCATAATGATTTTATATCTCAGATTCCCAATATTTGCGCCATATCCGACAATAAATTGCTTTCTCTATTCGCACCTTTCTAGAATGTTTCGACCCAATCGTTTCGAATCAATCAATAAAGTCAATCAATCTCTATATTCAATAAAGTCAACAAAAATAAAAATCAATAAAATATCAATAAAAGTCAATAAAAGCCCATTAAGTCAATCAATAAAGTCAACCAATCAATCTTTCGAATCAATAAAGTAGATTAGAATGAACAATCAGGTCATCGGTCAGTGTTTCTCCTGGTGGACAGAGTTTTGGGCCTGTTTTCAGTGACTTTTCGTTCAGGGCATGCCTTGGAGGCTTTTCGGATACTCTTTTGGAAACCGTTATTTTCGTGTGTGGGACATGGGAACATACACGGTTTTCCAAAAGTCACTTGACAACCCCAGAAAACTGCACTGCAGTTTTGAAGCAACTCTGGAAGCTCGGAGTGGAGTTTGTTCCAGTTCGAGTGGATAACACCTGCAGCAGGCATCCGAACCTGAAATCTATGTAGAAATAGATTTCTTACAAGAGAAGATTTAAAACGTGCAAATTGCAGGGGTGTCAAGTGTCTTTTGGGAAACCCTGAAAAAATGGTCTCCAAGAGTATCCTAAAAGACCCCCGAGACATGCACACGTGCGTTTTCCTTTGATTTGTCCATTTTTGGAAGTCGTCGCTACAACCCCCGAAAGGCGAGCTTACAATGTGTAGCCAAGTTTCAAAATTGGAATTTTTGCCCGGTTGGCGCCTTGAATGTCGGAGCACGCCAATACGTAAGTAGTGGAATTTTTACCACGGGGAAAAATCTCCGAGAACAGGCGGATGGATCCGGGTTTGATTGCAAAAGACCGGAACCCCGCGAGAAAGAGAGGGTGCAGGAGAGAGAAGCGAGGGAAGGCTGTAGGATGAGGGGTGGGGGTGAGGGGTGGGGGGTCAGAGGGCACCGTAACCTCAAGCTGCTTTCTCTAATCTAGCAGTGATATCTATCTTTCTTAGGAAATTCTGCAGCTGATTTAAAATGGCTCCTTCCGTTCCTTTTCCCACACTGCCAGTTCCTATCTACCCTTTTATCAACGAAGATCTTTCTCGCATTTTAAGTACAGGGCGATCCCGATTTCCCTGCTCTCTCCTACCCAGGCGAGCTAGGTTGCGTTGCCGCGCAGAATCTTTGTTATGCACTTGTCGCCGTCGCGATTTTCCTTCATACTTGAGCAATTCACCCTGCTCAATACCCTTTCATTCCATTTCGGCTGTAACTTTTTGGTTCCTGTTGCGCGTTGATTTTCCCCTGTTCTCCTCTTGCTGCTGTGTCCGACCATACCTTGCTCCAACGTTGCTTTTTCTTGCAACAATTTTTCCTCTTGCATCCCTCTTGCGTCCTTCTTTTTCGCGTCCCTCTTACATCCTTCTTTCGCGTCCCTCTTACATCCTTCTTTCGCGTCCCTCTAACATCCTTCTTTCGCGTCCCTCTAAGATCCTTCTTTCGCGTCCCTCTTACATCCTTCTTTCGCGTCCCTCTTACATCCTTCATGCATTCCTATCGCTCCCCAATTGCGTCCCTCTTGCGTCCATCTTGAGTTCCTATCGCTCCTCTTCTGCATCCCTCTTGCGCCTTCACTGCGTCCCTCTTGCGTAAATCTCGAGTTCCTATCGCTCCTGCTTTGTGTCCCTCTAGCGCCTCTATTGCGTCCTTCTTGCGCCCATCTCGAGTTCCTATCACTCCTTTTACTCCCTCTTGCATCTCTATTGCGTCCTTCTTGCGTAAATCTAGAGTTCCTATCACTCCTTTTACTCCCTCTTGCATCTCTATTGCGTCCTTCTTGCGTAAATCTAGAGTTCCTATCACTCCATTTGCTCCCTATTCCGCCTCTATTGCGTCCTTCTTGCGCCCATCTCGAGTTCCTATCACTCCTTTTGCTCCCTATATTGCGCCTCTATGCGTCCTTCTTGCGTTCCTACTTCTCCTATTGCGTCTTCAGCGTCTTGCAATCAGTTTGTTGTACTCCTCTGATGTCAAACTCTTGCTGCACTCTTACAGACTTCTTGTACCTATTGGTTATAGATACGCATAGTTCTCCTTTTCAGTTTCCGTTGCGTTCCTCTTGTCCCTCCTGATCTCCTGCTTCTGTCGAGCGCTTCTCCTGGCGTCTCATTCCCATCACGACGCCTCATATGACGCTTCACATTCGCGCATCACGCGTTTTCCTTGTGACACGCGTTCATCCGGCAGTTCGCCTGCATCAACCATGGTTCTTTCGTGAATTAGAGAAACTTGCGTACTCTAGATGCTTGCTTTTCTCCATTTCGGTTCCCGTTCCACTGCCAATGTTCCTTTTGCAGCCTCTTTCAAGCCTTCTTAGGTTGAACTTTCCGATCAGTATTGGACACGCGAACTTCGTGGACGATTTCCGTGCCTTAAGGCGGATATCAGGCATTAGGTTGACAACAAGTAACAGACGGACACCAAACCGATGCCGGCAGTGAGGATTGGGGTTAGGTCAGCTTTGTTTAGCTTCAACAAAGAAAAAAAGGAAAAAATCACGTCCCAGAAGTGCTTACCGAGTATAAAGTTGTAACTATTCTTGTGCGTTGAAACCTGCAGCAAACTTTCCCTGGTGGCCACCGAAGCAACACCCTGTGCTTCGCCCTTCTCCTTTTAATATATTCCAAATCGGCTTTCGAATTTCTTTCCTTTGTTTTTGGCTTCATTGGAGCGTGGAGCCGCACTGCTTGGCATTTTGCAGCGTTCTTGTTCCCTCAGCGCTTTCCACATTTTCCTTGTCGCCCTTCGGAGTCCCAAACCTGTGCATTTTCAGTGTGGTTTTCCCCCAGGGCGACAGCGACGGAGAAGGCGACCTCACGTTGTTCGCAGTGAGGCTGCGGTTATTGAATTTTTCAGAATTTTCCCGCCAGGCGGCAGTGGCAGTAACAGCAGCGGCGTGTGCACCGTCCGGACGCAGGAGAGAACCGCCTCTTTCCCTTGCTGGATCGCCCCACCCCATCCGTCCGTGTCGAAGGAAATAAAAATGTCACCAACAGACGTCAAACAGAGGGCCAGACTGCGATTATTCGCATTCGCATTCGCAAACAGAACAGATTGAAATGGAGCAAAATAATAATAATAATGACAATAATAAGAACGAATGGAATGCCAGCAATTCAACTTTGGTCGTTTTCACCGTTTCACTGTTACGCCATTTTGTGCAGTTAAATTCCGCGCCGATTTTACCGACGGCCAATGAGACTGCTTGGAAGAATTCTTCGGCGAGAAAGCACGTTCTGGCAACCTCTGGGGGTGTCCAAAAAGATTAGCCACCTACAGTTTGATCCGCAACTGTCTGTCACCAGCGAACCATTGCTGCAACAGTCCAAGTTGGAATTTTGGCCACCCGAATCACCCGAAACCAATTTTCATCGAACTGAAGATTTCTGCAGCTGCTGCTTGGCGGCGTCTGGATGATTTTTCGTTTTGTTAACCATTTTAAGTCCAATTTAAAGCAGTTGCTTTTTCACGAAGTCCAGGGCGCCACACATGGCGATCTGCTTTCCAATTCGTATTGACCAGACACAAGTACCTACTCGTCTGTGGCCTGAGCACCACATAAGGCGTCTGCTCCTACTAAACCAGCGCGTCCATGCATGCCTGGTCTTTGTGCATAACGTTTTAAAGAAGTGGAGGAATTGTGCTTCATTTGACATGGATCAAATGGGAGCAAAATGAGACCAAGATGTGTGCTGCTGGATTGCGGCGTTTAAAGGGGGTGATGCGGCTGCGAAAGACATGGGAGTGAAGGGCGGACGATAAATAGCGGTGCGATGCCCACAGAAAGTAAAATTTCTCCTGAACAAAGAGACGGATTTTGATGTGGTTTCCAATGGTGCAAAGCTAAAGAATGAGCGCTTTCATTCATGTGGAATGATCCCAACGTTTTGTCGGGTTAAACTCTGTAACCGTTTGAGGAACAAAAGTGCTCAAGTTTCGGTGTTATAAAATTCCGGGTTCCTGCCAGGTATTTTCAAAGATTGTGCAATTTTTTCCGCTACAACATGGTTTCGACCGACGGAAGAGTTGTAGAGGAAGTCTTCCTCTTTCCAAATATACCAAAATCATTGAATTTGAACACCATTCGACAATTTTTATTGACCAGAGAAAACGCGACATGGCAGCATCGTTTTGTTTTGGGAAGAGGCCGCGACTCCCACGGATTTCTATGGACCACATTGTACCAGAATGCAGATGCACACCTTATCAAAGCTATAAGGGGAGCAGAAGGTTCTGTAAAACGCATCTTGTGCAGAAGGAGATTGTGAGGGATCAAGTCGAAGGCCTTTCTGAAATCAACAAAAATCGCGTGTAACTCCTCGACCTTGGTTTCAAGTGCACAGCCAATTTCATTCGTTAGCTCGACAAGCTGGGTCACGCAAGAACGCCATTTTCTAAAACCATGTTGACACGGGTGCAAAATTTGGTTTTCATCAATGAAATTCATCAGGTGCGAAAGCCGCCACTATACCTATACATACGAGTGTTGCTCGTAGGTACCCGATTGTAATGTTTTACTAACATTTAAACATTCCTGGAGAGCAGCGTGCTAACATTTGTGGGGGTTACACTTCTTCTTGGAATGTGTGGCCCCTTGGTCGTCCCCTCCAATATTTATTTTTTTTGGACGCCCATGCACCGAATATCTGCATGTAATAATTTCCTTCTCCCCTCCTTTTTCGATCGTCTTTTTATTGTCTTTTTTATTCCGAACTAAACTAAACTAACTAAACTGTCCTACCTTATTATGCAACAGAATGTTGCAGTCGACTTTGAGTGGCATTTCGAGAGCGATTTTTTGACACTTCGTTCCAATCCGAGAACGTCCCTCCCTCCTGCGACGTTCCCTCAACCTATAAAGTTCAACGCAACCCACTTCAACCTTTCCATTTTATATCCTCACTGTACAGGGTGGTCGTTTCCGATGAGTTTATGACACAAATGGAGAGTTCTTGTGTATAGTGTCGGCCGAATTACCTTTCACATTCATGTGAAAATTGAGACTGGTGAAATTTAGCAAAAAATCCATGCTGTAGAAATTAAAGGTCCTCTTCACTTGAGGTCAAAGTATGACTCCTTATAAAGCTTTGTTACGCAATCTCACACTTTGATATCTTTGAATATTGACAAAAGAGTAGAGGAAGAAAAAAGTTTCCGGAGTCAACCTTTAAATGGGAGAGACACTTGTGTGGGTGCATACATTTTAATTCATCACCACTATACCCGTCATACCCTGAGACAATAAATCAAAGTCTGTCGCATTCATGAAGACCTTTGAGTGAGCAATGACCTTTGACATTTTACCCTGCTGAACCGCGCCAATAACATGAATCCACTGGATGTCTCCCAAGGTTGCAAGTGTCTTTCGAGTGGCAGTGGGAATCGCCCTGAAAGGAAAGACATCAGGTCAACAAGAAAACAACAGGGTTAAAGAACATGTGCTGGATCTTATCGAGGCCCTCTACGCTGCACATTAAAACACTCTGAACGTGGGAATTCATTACAAATTCAGGCGCCATTTACAATCAATGGCAACAGGAGCCACAACACACCCACTACATTCGTGCAAAGCATGAAACTGCACCAGGCCCTGTTGAAATGTGTGGCCCTTCGATTAGCCTGACCTTTGGAATTTTCGATGAGCACGAAACGTTTTTGTGGATCCTCGGAAAACACCCTTTCAATGACCCTGCAAAGAGAATACGAAACGACAAAAATGTTGTCTACAAGAATTTTTCGGATGGTGGGTCGAATTCCCGATGACCCCAAATTAACAACTGTTTGTCACACACATCGAAAGTTGCACATAAATTGATCTGGCCTACTCTTTCACCTACTTTGGCCCATTTTGGCCCATTTCCGCCTACTTTGGTCTACTCTGGCCAACTCTACCGGCTACTTCTGGATTGGTATAATTCTGGACTGGTATAATTCTGGACTGGTATAATTCTGGACTGGTATAATTCTGGATTGGTATAATTCTGGATTGGTATAATTAATTTGAGGCATGAGCAAGCGGTACACACTGCGAAAAACAAATGTAGATCGAACAAAAAAAAGTGTGCCCGAAAACAGCGACAGTTGTGTTTGCGTACTTTTCTCATTCTATGGGCAATTTTTGGACAACTAATTTTGGACAATCATCATGGAAAACTTATAGAAACAGTTAATTCTAAAAAAATATAAACTTACACATTTCTGAACGAAATTGTATTTGGTGCGTTGGGTAGGTAATTACGAATATAAAGACGAATTTTTCTCACCCATATTGGTTGAGAAAAAAAAACGAGAAGGCATGAAATTTATTCCAAAGGTGCAAAATATTTTATGCCGTCCAAAAATTCCATTGATGTGATTGTATCCTGGTTCAATTGTTGTTTTAGTTGAATCAAGCGGTTGTCCATGTCACGGTACCTTCTTCTGCTTACAGGCGGCGCCTCTCCTGCCAGTAGTTGCGCAACTGCTATCTCTGTCTGGCCTTATACCAAGTTTTTATTAACAGCAAAAAATAGCGTATTACTTTAAATTTCATGTTTTTGCAAGAAATAATAGAACTTCTTTAGAGACACTATGTCTCATTGGGCAACCCTCACATTTTGGGTGGACCGGGGCGCCAGTTTACAAACCCTGCGGCGACTTCAGATTGCAGGCCGGGGCTCCCAGCGAGCATTGTTTTTTTCCGAGAAGGGACGGGGCCCCAATCGAGCATTCTAGAACAAAACGCTCTCTGCCATCGAAAGCCGCGGCAGGGTATGTAAAAAAGCGACCCTGGCTGGTTGAGTAGAGGAAGAAGTTGAAAGAATCGATATACATCCATATTAACTGGACTGGATTGAAATTTTTTGATTTTGCGGTAATTTTGAAATCGATTTTTTTTTCAACTCAATTTGCAAAGAGTCGCACCATTGCTTTTTTGCAGTGTACAAAATCGGGTTCTTCCAGGCAGTAATTATACCAGTCCAGAATTATGCCATAGTCCAGAATTTAAAAAGGTCAAAATTTATACGAATCCAGAATTGTTTATACCAGTCCAGAATTATACCAATCCAGAAGTCACGACTCTACCCTATTCTGGCCAACTGTGGACAACATTGGCACGTCGGCCTGTGACATACTCTCGTCAACTCTGGTTTCCTTTGGTTACTGCCTCTTTGGCCTACTTTGGCCGACTCTGGCCTACTCTGGCCTACTCTGGCCGACTTGGGACTACTTTGACCTACTCTGGCCTACCCTGGCATATTTTGGACTACTTTGGCCTACTCTGTACAACTCTGGCCCACTCTTGCCTATTGCCTAATCTGGCCAATTGTGCATACTTTGCCTACTTTACCCTACTTTGACCTACTTTGGAACATTGTGGACAACTTTAGCCTGCTGTTTTTTATCGGGCACCCTGTAGTTATCGATCTATCTGCCGTCTTATCCCTTCCCCTCGCCTAGCAATGGCAGGATAGTTTTGTTCCCTTTGTTTCTCAACGCCAGCAACGAAGATTTATAGCCCAGCTTACAGGTTCATCGTATAGGCAGCCTATCAGGAAAAATAAAAGATTTAGGATTACTGGTGAAACGCTGCTGGAATAGCTGTTGGCTTCATTCGTGATTTGTCGCATGAAATATTCAGTCGCTTGGAAATCAGAGGAGAGAGATAACTTCCCCCGCCTCATCCTCACTGAGAGAGGATAGAGTTGGATTGTTGCGGTGTTTGATGCGGGCTCAACTGGTAATCTCTGTGATGCCCGGTCTCCAAAAGTCTTACCTATGGAGATTGACTTCACTTTCCGGGGATTGACTTCACTAAGCACCCAATATTTGTCAGTGAAACCAATGCATCGAATATCAATGCATGCGGAGTCATTTTTCTTTTTCAGTGGATTCTTACTTTTTCTACCGTTTTTTTGCTCTATCGTTTTTCTGTCTATTGTTTTTCTGGTGTGAATGAATGAATCACTGTATTTTGTGGGGGTTTCCCAGCTATCATTCAAAAGAATAACACTTTTGCTCACAGACAAATACAAAAATGCCAATATTCGTAATCAGAGTAGAAAAATGTAAGCGGAAAATGGATCGGAAATATTGCAAAAACTAAACTCTTAGACAAAACAAAACAAAATTAAGAACAAAGATAGCAATCTGCGCCTTAGAATAGTCGCGCGGAAAGGTTTGGACAGTACAGAGGCTTGGAGTGAATTCCAGTCAGTGATTGTTCAGGACACAAAGGAAAACTTCCCAATGTTTTGCTTTGGAGTTTTCTATCGCGAACTATTTGTATGTGGGGCTTATTGATAGCGACTCCATTCAATAACAACCTCATCTGTTTCCGCAATGCTCCAACGTCTGGAACTTAGCTGCTTTCTGAGAGACGTACATGTCGGCGTTTAAAATTTCTACAAGCCACGTTGCAAGGTGGGGTATGCACTAAACTGCCTCCTCCATTTAGAGTTCGGCCTGTTCGTCGTCGAACTAACCATGGATACCATATTGAACAGCCAATTGTCAAGTTCAATAAGCCTTTCAACAGCTTCTTCTTTCGCACTGTCAGAGAGTGGAATGCACTTTTGCCTCTTCTCTCTTTCTTCAATCATTGCCGATTTTCCAATGACTATGGGATATGTCTCAACATAAGTTGAAAATGGTTGATGCGATGCAGTCCGGCCTCATCTCACCCGTTCCTTTAACCCGGTTTGGCCTATGCGATATTCTTTGGTTGATTTGGCTCATGTTTTTATTGTGTTTAATTGCTGTTTGTTTTATTCTATGACGTTCAACTTGATTGTTGAGATTTTTGATAAATAAAAAAAATAAATAAATAAAAATCAGCCTGGCGTGTCGGTAGTCCCTGTCAGGTGCTTAGCACTCTCAACTTCAATCGAAACGGAAAGGATGGATGAATTCTCTATTTTCGGTGTGAATCTTTCACCAATTTGAAACACAAAAATAGAAAGTGTTCAACGAATGGCAGTCAAATACAACAATACTTTCTATAAATGAGCTGATCAGCAACCCATTGCTGAAAGATCGGCACACTGAGAGGAAGATCAAAAGAGGCTCTTGGCAACTTGTTCCAGTCAGTAAGTGTTCTTGCATGACGGAATGTTTCCCGACATCCTTTTCAAAACTCAACCGTTTTGTCTTGCACGTACAATTTAAAACGGGAATAAAACCTGGGCTGTTCCATACGGGCTAAAAGTTCGCCCCGCCCTCCCGCGTTTTTTGACACTACAAGGATAAGGCAATCAGCTTGGCAACTTCTCGACGATAAGCCAAGGATTTCCGTCCGAGGGAGAATGCCATTTCAGAGATACAGCTTGTGCAACTGATATCTGCTCATCACTATAACTGAGCAGCACGGCGCTGGACCGATAGCAAATGCCTAAGTAAGTAGAATCGCTTTTACGAATACCTTTTTGGAGTTCATTTCTTTGGCGGAAGGCGATACCATATCGTTGCACAAAAATCGACTTCTAATTCGAGGGTTGGTGTTGCCATCCAGTAAATTACAGCGGAGCTACCCATTCGAGGGTGTGGGGCCTTTCGGAGCGTGTGTCCCTCGGATTACCTGAAATGCCTGAAATGGTATCGTATTCGCAGGAGCGAAATCCATTTTCTAATTACTTTGACTTCCGTTGTCAAGGTGTCAGATTTCCTGAAGACGTAGCTAGCAAACAGCACCGACAAAAATATAAAAGAAAGCAGCTCCGTGCTGACGGCAACCTCATGTCAGTGTCAGGCCAGCCGCCCACCAAGCCAGCCGTCCATTGTGAAGGCCGCACCCTGCAAGCGTATTTTTCAGAAGACAACCCAACCAATATTTCCGCGTTACCGTTATTTATATGGTACATCATAAAAATTCTTGTCGCACATAAATGTCCAGGAGCGGGACTTGTCGAGATCTAATTTCTTTGGGCACTCATTAAAAAGATGTGGACAAGCTTGACAGCTATGCAAAACGTGGGCCATGAGGTAAAAGAGGACAGGACACAACGGGAAAATAAACAAGTAGCCAATTTTTCGGATTTGGTCAACGGTTTGCCCATATTTACTCGTATATTTCTTCGTTGAGGCTAACCAAAATTATAATATTTATTTTTTTCTTATTTATTACAAAAACTGCCACGAACAAATTGGTGACAGAGACGGGCGCAGCCCCTGGTCAATATTCTATTAAAACAAGGGCATGCACAAACTTTTAATACAAAATGACTTAAAAATATGACTTAACCTGTGTCCTTAGAACGTTTTGCTTCCTGTTAACGTGCTGCTTGCTGTCCGTCGACCAAAAAAAGAGTTCAAGAAATTGGCGACTCCAAGCGTTATCGGGAAATCGGAACTGCTGTCTAACAATTAAAGGCCTGAATCGTAATGTGATACCTAAATGGGCAAGTGTTTTCACCCCCAAGAGTACTTTCAAGTCCCCGTGAGAGATTTATTTTATCAATGGATTTGAGTTTAGTCGGAAATTGCCTTTATTTTATGCAACACTGCGTTAACTGACATGAGATTTTCATTGCAGTTTGACGGAATATGTTGCACATTGAAATATGTTGCACAAAGCAGGCGAAATAAACTGATACGATATTCATTGCAGCTTGGCGGGTTCTTGCATAAATCAGTCAAAAATTGAATAAAGCACGCAAAATAAACTGAAATGAAGCAGGCGAAATAAACTAATATGATGTTCATTGCAGCTTAGCGGGTTGTTGCATAAATCAGTAGAAAATTGAATAAAGCACGCGAAATAAACTGAAACGAAGCAGGCGAAATAAACCGATATGATATTCATTGCAGTTTATGGGGTTATTGCACACAGCAGGCGAAATAAACAACAACACCCGCATGCATTTTGGACTCATGCAACGACGCTTTTTGGTGTGGTGATTTATTATTATATTATTATTATTTCAAATCTCAACAATGATTTGATGAATTCCATCGCATAAGTATTCAAGGATGCGCGGCTCAACGCGTGAACCATCTTCCAAAAGCATTGTTTGGAGTCAGGACAAATTCTTCCTCCCGACGTTGCAGGTAATTGCTGTTCAAACCACCACTTCCAGCAGCAAGGAAAAATCACGAGCTCCGATCTTTTTTATTGCGCCTAACTATTTCAAACGCCATGCAATCGGCGTTTTTTGCGGTAATGTGTGTTGCATAGCAGTTTGTTTTCAGGGGCAGTGAAATGAACGACTTGATGCGGCAAGCGGTTGCAGTTCGGAATGCCGGCCGACATTTCAAAAACACTGGTCTGGACGAGTTCTCACACACGCTCAGTCGCCTAATTAGGATTGGAAGATTAGGTTAGGTTAGGTTAGGCTAGGTTAGGCTAGGTTAGGCTAGGTTAGGCTAGGTTAGGTCGGTTTGGGTTGGGTTAGTTTTAGTTTTTCACAGAGCAAGGGTGCCATCTCGTCCAGTCCAATCTCGGAAGGTATTCCGAACTCCTACCCGGCAAGCTTCAACGAAGCCTGTAAGATGTACGCATCGTATTTTGAAATTTCGGCGCAAATTACAAAATTGTTTTCACATATGGCAGGAGTGGTAATTAATAGAAAATAAAGGGCAAGAATTTAACATCTCCTGACACCCAAGGATTTCTAGAAGGATGAGATCTTGCTTTGGTCTATGTTCCGTGGCCCATTAAACGGGGCAATGGCGTTGCAATCGTCGCAGTCCTACAAAACAGGTAAGGCCTCTTTGTACCGAACATTCCGTCCCTCCTATCTGTCAAGGATTCTCCAAAATCACAGTAAAAGAAAGTACCTAATCATCGAGAGGAGTTATGGCAATATAACTAATTAGTTAATTATTGCAAACCCTTTATAGTCTAGAAGGAGGCACGATTTTGATCTCTTTGTGAAGGAGAAGCCCTTAAGGCGATGTTTCATCTACAAAGGCTGAGATATACTCTGCTCTCAATGTGCTAAGAGGCTTTGGAGCTTCAATTGATTTGCCGCATGTGGTGATTGCGCGTCGGGAAAAAGTTCCCTGTTTACAGCGATATACGTGTAGAGTCGAAGAGGGTTGGCCTATTTATAAGGCCCTTCACGGGAGTTTAAGCCAAGGTCGTTGTTGCATGCTATTTTGAAACTGCAGCAAAATGAATCCCCACCATTTCACAGCGTTTTTGAGCCATGATATTTTGATACCCATCGTGAGATTTAGAATCCCCACCTCAATCTGCCACGGCTTGGAGCCATAAAATAATGCTGCCCCGCCTCATTTTGCAACGGTCTGAAGCCGTGAGAATTTTAATCCCCCCCTCATTCTTCCCTTCCTCATTTCCTTCCTTCCCCACCTCATTTTCTTCACCATTCCCGCCTCATTCCGGCATCACCGAAGGTGAACCGAACAGAATTGATTTCCTCTCGGTACGAATTCCGTGGAAATGTTTCCGTCCTAATTTTTCAGGTATTTTGCTCGTGGAGTCCTCAGGCAAAATTTTGTTCAGTGTTCCAAAATACCCAACTACACCACTTCGCGGACAGTCACAACACAATTATGTACCCATTAATGGGTCCCGTGGTTGCTCTTGTGACAAATGTAGTCACCATAAAAAGTACCTTTTGTGACGACAAACCATCAATGCAGATGCCCTTTTATGGACACATTATCCATTTGTAGCAACAATGTTAAATCAACATTAATCGGCACCCATTTATGGATACAGTCAGAGAAACAATAATGGCTCCATAAATACAACTACCTACATTGGATCATGGGAGTCAGTATTATTTCTGCAACTGTACATGTCTGGTAACATGGATGTGCCGTGCCTGGCCATGGCTGCAGGCATTCTCTCATGGGGACTGTACAGCCCCAGAAACAATTTTTACTCCCAACAACGTTTAGAAATCCTAACTACGTCTTTTCTCATCCGAACTTCGTTTACTACATGTCGTTTAGATAACAGGTTAAAATGCATGACAGTCATTTATGCCACCATGCCAAGATCTCCAGTTTCAAAAAGACTGATCTGCGAGCCGCACCAAAAGGATGCTTAGACTTAGTTCAGCTTCAAAAAATTTCAGCCGGTAGGACGTTCGAACGAGTTATGGACCTCCCCGCACCATCCACCTTTTGTGTTTAGAAGGTTCGGGGGACTGGGATAGAATGGACTGAGGCAGATGTGGACTGAGGCAGACTTTTGGAGGGAGTTTTGGCATGGATGGAGGTGGGTTGTACATGTCCTAAACTCTCCTAATCTAACCTAACATAACCAGGAGAAGTGGAAAAAATCCGCCTCAAAAATGGAAAAACTCTACCTCGGTCCAACTCTGCCTCAGTCAGTTTTATCCCTATCATCCGACCCGATGAATGCGATACCGCAGTGTGTCCTGAGTCTCATGCAACATGTTGAACATGTCTCCCTGTCACCCTCACTTAGGTCTTTATTGTTGCAGCAACAATGTTGAAAACTGTTTGATTCGTGTTGATAAATGCTCATAAAACAATATAGTGAACATATTTCCCTCTCATCCTCACTAAGGTCTTTAGTGCTGCATGCAGCAATTCATGTTGAAAAATGTACAATAAATGTTGATAAAGCAATATAATGAACGTATTTCCCTCTCATCCTCACTAAGGTCTTTTGTGCTGCATGCAGCAATTCATGTTGAAAAATGTACGATAAATGTTGATAAAGCAATATAATGAACGTATTTCCCTCTCATCCTCACTTAGGTCTTTAGTGCTGCAAGATAATGCAGCAATAATGTTGAAAATTATATGATAAATGTTGATAAATGTTAATTTACCAGCACAAATGTTGAAAAATGTGTTCAACATGGAGACTTCTTGAAGAACAGGATAAAGTGTCTGATTAAACTCACAGTGTTTGCGTGGCTCGAAAAGCCATGTGGTGGCGAGTGATTGTGAAAAGACACCCGAATAATGCTGATGAAGCTGACGGTTGCAGCGCCTTCACGATATCATCTACCTCATCCGATCAGGAGCTGTGGTGACTTCCTGGATTATGCCTGCTGCTGGGTCTACGGAGAAGAGCCCTGGACAAACATGAAGTTTAGGAACAGTGAGAGCTGGCCCAACGGCTGACCAAATGGGAGTGCACGTTCAACACATCCGGCAACATCAGTTCCGGGCAGCGTCATGCGACCAAGTTGATGTTGGCGTCCACTTCCGGCATCAACCCGGATGTCGTGAAAGGAGGATGTCCCCGGCAGGCGCTGGGAGACCTGTTAGTTGCCTGCTCACTGGCGTTTGGCTCATCGCCGCTGCAGGTAAGATTTTAATTTGGTTAATTTTTTCAGAGTGTTCTTTAGGGAGATAAAAATTCCTTTCCAAAGTGACAGCACTGTAAAGAGAATATCCACCTCGGGTTCTTCGGCGATCCGTGTTTTTCAGCGTTTTGAAAGGGTGAAGTAATCATTTTTCACTGAAGATAAAAAAGGTGTAAGTTTAGACCATTTTGTTCTTTCAGTTACACCTTTAAGGGTGTAACAGCAAGTTTACACCCCAAAAGGAAACAGAAAGGAAAAAATGGCGTTAAAGTACACCTTTTATTTACAATGTATAATTATCGCCGCATTCCTTGCCTGTTACAACGAATCGCCGTATACCTGTTACCGATATCCACTTACACTCAGCTGCAACTCAATTCAGCAAACAGATGCATTTTCACAATGCAAAGAGATTGTTTAGCGCAAAAAATTTTGAGAAATTAACGGTCGTATGCACCAAAGCCACTAACCCTAACCTAACCTAAGCTAACCTAAACTAAACCTAACCTAAGCTTGAAAAAAGTCAATTCCATGTTCAGATACACCTTTCTCAACGATGGAAAAGGAATACTGTTGTGCGTAGAAATCAAATTTCCCGACATCCATGAAAAGGTTGTGGATAGAAATCTGTTGGAAAATTTGATTTCTATGCACAACAGTATTCCTTTTCCATCGTTGAGAAAGGTGCATCTGAGCATGGAATTGACTTTTTTCAAGCTTAGGGTTGGGGTTAGTTAGGGTTAGTTTGGTGCATACGACCGTTTATGTTGACACAAATGTATCCACGAGATTAGCTGTTAAGCTGGCCAATGGAAACCCTGGAGAGTTGGACGAATACGTGATGCGTATAAGCACCTGTGACGCGACCAACCGCGACTCCGCGAGTCAGAAAACATGGTCACGAATTTTCTCAAAAGTTCATAACTGGGTGGGGCCTTATACTGGCCAAATATGGGGAATTATTTGGAAGTTAGTGTGACATGTTGATGTCTTGCCCCATGGACTGGCTAGGATAGGGTACGACAGGTGAGGATAGGTTATAGGATTGGTTAGGTTTGGTTAGATGAGAGGGGTACTCATAGGGTATCTAAAGGTATCATGGTTTCCAAGTGTCTTTTTTTTTATCAAGGACGCTGAATCTGAGTGCGAGAATGGCAACGAATGGCAAATCCTATCCCATGGTAAATCCCAACTTGTCTTTTCCGGCCGTGTTCCAAGAATGATGCCGGAAAAGACAAGTTGTGGCTCTGACAATGGTGCAATTTTCCCGATATGATATATGTTTTTAATATATACGTATTTTATCATGTTTATGAAAAATGTTTAAAAAATATCATGTTTAATTTAATGTTTATAATTATACCATGAATAATACATTATACATTAACCCCCATATTATAATATTTCTCGCCTTCTCAGCTTCCTGTTTCGGCTTGCTTCTCGATCAGAGAGGTCCGATCATTCTCACCGAACCGGAATCCCGTGTCGTCTTCTCCAATTCGTCTGGTCTTGTTCTGAGCTGCACGGCCAGTGGCATTCCGAAGCCGACAATCGACTGGGTGCCAGGGGACGACAGTGATGTTCGAGTGGACAACAGGGAGGCAGCAGTCGGAAGCATATCTGGGCTCAGACAGGTAAGTGCTTCATCCGTGACGTCATGGGGCATGGGAGGGTATGGGGGTTGAGGGGGAGGGGGCCAAAAATACCTCTCTTTAGACGCGTCAGAATGGACATATTTTTTCATCATACTTTTTAAGATCGTCTGTCCAAAATAGATTTGCAGTTTCAACAATGGGCAATGGTCAATGACCAATGTTCCCCTGTGCGTATTGTTGGAAGTGGCAATCTGTTTTTTGGAGAGACGATCTGAAAAAGTCTCATGCAAAAAAGGTGTCCATTCGGACGCGCTTTTTGTCGTTTTTTCGGAAAACGCCAACTTTGCATCCAATGAGCCAAACATGCCAAGTCTCACCGACCTCCAAGGGACACGTCCCCCAGACCTCAACTGCAGATCTTAAATTTTGTCCCAAATTATCTTAAATTTAACCTAAATTATCTCGAATTTTTTCCTAAATTTCCTTCAATATCTTTCTAAATTACCCTCAATGTTATCTTAAATTATTTTAAATGTTTTCCCAATTTGTCTAAAAAATAAGCCTAAAGTATCTTAAATTTTATCCTCTTTACCAACATAGGTCCTACAAAATGGTTCACTTTACTTTCCACCGTTCTCCGCCTCGAGCTACAATCCCGGTATGGTTCACAAATCGTCCTACAGGTGCCGAGCTTCAAACAGTGCAGGTGTCTCCGTTGGGAGGAATATACACGTGCAAGCAGGTAAGTGTAAGTACCTACTGTTCCACAATTGTAACATGATAAAGGATCTTTCAAATCCTTATATGGTCATTGCGGAATTAGTGCACTCATACATGAGTTTTTCCTATTTAACTATTGCCTCCGAAACAAATTTTCCTTTTTTACTCTTATGCAGGTGGTAGAAATTAAAGTGCCAGGTATCAACATAGCTTTCTGGAGCTGCCAGATTTTGACCTTATGGCAAAAAAAGGGATCTTAAATTTATGCAGCATTGAGTTTTTGTGAAAATCTGAACAGTAGTCGCAATTTTTTACATGTACCGATGAGTACATTAATTCTGCCGCCACTGTGGGGAGGTCCTGCGGGGACAGGGGCACAGCAGCTTTTGAGCGAGGTCACATTATTGCGTATTTGGTTTTAAGCTCACCGCAGGCACCCTCCGTGTGTGGGTGTTGGACACCAAAGCGGGGTCAAGAGAGCAGTTCCAGCGGGGATTGCTGCCCTAGACCCCGCCAAGGGATACATCCTCTGGCAAGGAGTTTTGGGGAAGGAGTCCCCCGAAAAGTAAGCGCTTTTGCAGACATTGCAGCTTCTCCACATTGTGCCACAAGACATTTTTTACTAATTTTTCGTAAAAATCTTTGGTTGGTGTAGGTTCACTTTTCAGACGTTATTTCGAGACAAACTCACAAGGGCAATGTGCCCCCGGTGCCCTCCTCTCCACTCCACTGCCCTTTTGGTTCACCCAGAAATAGAAATTGCTCATGGAGAGTGCGTATTTTGGAGACTCGTTATTTTTGTATTTGAAATAAATTGAATAGAATTGCATCGAATCGAATCGTATCGAATCGAATCGAATCGAATCGAATCGAAACGAATCGAATCGAATCGAAACGAATCGAATCGAAACGAATCGAAACGAATCGAAACGAATCGAAACGAATCGAAACGAATCGAAACGAATCGAAACGAATCGAAACGAATCGAATTGAATCGAATCGAAACGAATCGAATCGAATCGAAACGAATCGAATCGAATCGAAACGAATCGAAACAAATCGAAACGAATCGAAACGAATCGAATCGAATCGAAACGAATCGAAACGAATCGAATCGAATCGAATCGAATCGAAACGAATCGAATCGAATCGAATCGAAACGAATCGAAACGAATCGAAACGAATCGAATCGAATCGAATCAAATCGAAACGAATCGAATCGAAACGAATCGAATCGAATCGAAACGAATCGAATCGAATCGAAACGAATCGAAACGAATCGAAACGAATCGAATCGAATCGAATTCAATTGAATTTATTAGGCTTACAGCCTGGACCGTACATAATTCAAGAAAGGAAACGATAAACAAATAAGGAAAAACTAAAAAAAAGAAACATATAAAAATGAACTGAGGAAAACCCTCAAAAAGTGATCTAAGAAAAGACGACATCAATACAGTCATACCTTCATACGCTTTTCAATTTCCCCAAAGAAATTCACCCTCAGGTTCAACTCAACTGCCAATTCAGTGGGATAGATTTGTGTTGGGAAAATTTCATTTCTATATGCACAACTCTAATCATTTCTCCATTGTTGCATTGAAAGATGCATCCGTCTGTTGAATTGCAAGGTTAGTAGAATGATCTTGAATTGGCTGTTATTGAGTTGACTCTGAGGGAGAGTTGCAATGGGGAATACCCGTTTCCATTTCGTCGGTAACATGTTACAAAATCGTAACTGCAGAAATATCGTGTGTCAGCAACAGAGGTAGAATTGTTGCTAAATATGTGTTCTGCGACACATTTAAAAATTATATCTCAGTACACCTTTGTTCAGGAGTTCTGCACATTTGGGGGTCCCGGTTTTGAACATTTAACAGCATTGAATTCTGGTTTTGTTTTTTTGCTCTCCTGTAAAGTTGGGAAAAACCTCTTACGATTTTGTAAAAAGGAAGTTACCGACGATTTATCCGCACGGATTCTCGTCTATCGTGCCAGTCCTCTAGTGCTATTTTTCTGCATTTTTTGCCAGTTCCATGTGATTCCCTTATGGTTTCTATGTCCAGATTGAAGCTCATTTATTTCCTATCCAGCTTTACCTTTCATGGAATATACCTAAATGGACCGTGGGAAGGTCACCCTTCTATTTTTCTTCAAAACCCATTTCCATCCCCGCGATCACGTCTTCCTGAACGTCCAACGACCAACCAACCCAGGGCAGTTGCCTTAAGTTTTCGCTGCGCAAGGTTACAGTTTACTATACAATACAGGGTTATCCCGTAGCTCTGTGTAACACTTTTCAAATTACATTTCCATCGAACTTATAGAAAGTGGGATTATGGAAACAGGATTCCTGTTATTCTTCGCAGTTTGTTGCCACAAAAGTATTGATCTTTTGATTTTATTTACTGAGGGCCAAGGATGTTTAAGTAGCGCATTCCAAAAGAACCAGGTGATTTATGTTATCGAGGGTGGTTTTTATGAACCGCGATTTTTTTCGTCTCGTTTCAGAATTCAGCCCATCATACTCTTTGTTGCAACAGAGATACTTTACGGACACCCTGTACCTCGTTGAACAGTCTGGTGAACTGTGGGAATCAGCGCGAAAATGTCATTTCCTTTTTTTGCCATTTTCTGCCTTGGGTTTCATTCGACGTCAGTCTCTCGTCCTGCTGCAAATTGCAAGGACGTGTTTTGATTTTCTTTTTGGTCTGCTGCCACCTATCCTCTGACCCTGCAGAAAGCTGGCTCAATCGCTGGCTTAAAATCCTGGCTTAGAAAGCTTAAAAAGCCAGCTTAAAAACCAAGCCTAAAAATCAGTTTAAAAGCCAGCTTAAAAAAACAGAAAGCTGGCTCAATCGCTGGCTTAAAAACCTGGCGTAAAAAGCTTAAAAAGCCAGCTTAAAAAGCTGGATTAAAAACCTGTCCCTCGTGTGCCTACCGTCCTTTAGGATTTCCATCATTGAATTCTTTAAAATAAACTGTTTAAAAATCTGAACCATCCGCTCCGTGAGGGGATTGAAACAGGGAAGGAAGAAAGAAATAGTTTTGCACAATTTATTGTCATCAAGGGTTCTATTGGGATTTTTTATTCCCAGCTGCTGGCCAACACATGGAAACTGCTTGGAGTGAAATTTGAATCAGGTATTTATGTCAGATTGCTCGTAAAAATTAAAAAATAATATCTCCATTCCTGAAGACGTGTGATATCATGATATGATATCAAATTCAGAATGATTCAGATGATATATTTGATATTCAGATGATATCAAATTCAGAAAAGTGTCATTTTGGGCATATTTGAATCACTTCAAAGATATTTTTGTTGTTATTTATTTAAATCTCAACATTGAAGTTGAACGTCAAACAAATCGTAAAAGAAAAGAAAGTCAAACAATAAAATGAACTAGGACCTAGGCGCAAAAGCAAAATTATATACAAGAACTCGAGGGCGAGAGGTCTGGGCTGCAACCAAATTAAACTGGATTAGATACAGATCCACGTGGTAACACTATGGTAAGCGTGCAAAGAGGGGTGCCGAGGAGGGAAGTTCATTCCACTCGCGGACTGTACGGGGAAAAACTGTTAAAGTGCTTATTAAAGTGCTATTTTTAGAGAAAATCGTACTTCTTCACACGGAGAGGCAAGAACTAGAAATAGAAATTTCTAAAATGAATTATTGAGACGGCTGAGGAGCTTTGGCTTTGCCCTCGCTGCGAACATATGTTTTTTATCTTTGTTGACATTCATCATCACAATACCGCAATCAACAACCTCCCCTCTGAACTGTTTTTAATATGACGATCTGTTCAAGGAATGAGGGATCCCATATGAAGGCGGCATATTCTGAAACGAACATGCTCAAGGCCTGCATACACACCCAATGTCCACTTCCAATAACAAGTTTAATGAAAGACTTCCACCACACTTTTCTTATGTTTCTCTGAAACTTTCCAATAAACAAAGTAAGTCACTTTCTGCGGAAGTCAACCCGCGCGTTATTATCCTTCCAGCGCCGCTTCTCATTATCTCGTCGCATCTTTCGACAACCAATTTTCGTCCTCTTCTCAATTACTTGTTTCTCAAGTCGCCTTTCCAAACCTTTCCATCTAAATCAGCTTTTTCCTTTCCAAGAGGGCGGAAAGTAAAGTTCGGCCTCTTCAAAACATCTTCTGCCTCATCCCAAAATCAGAAACTTAAAAAATTGCCAAGATGAGATTTTTGCTACAGGGTGGACGACCCACTCTTTCCACCTTTAAAGCGAAGAACTCTGGACGCTCTCAACGGGTGTGGTTGTGGAAACACCGGGTGCCTTTGACTGTGAGCTAATGGAAGTGTAGAATTAAAGTGATGGGGTTGGAAAGGGAGAGGGGCGGAATTGAGAGGGGCGAAGAGAAAGCAGGAGGTGCGTAGAAATAACTGGGGAGAACCCAAATTTTTGTAAGAGAGAGCCACGAAGCTGGCAGAGGAGGGATAGAAAGGTAAGATTGGGAGAGGGCGGAACCAGTTACGGCTAATGGGTGGGCGGACGAACGAAGTTGGGGCAGAGAGAGAGAGAGAGAGAGTAGGGAAGAAAAGAGAAACTGCAGACAGGCGAGGGAGAGGCCAGAGAAATCAACACGCTCGGGTGCAATTGGGCAAATGCCTTGGAAAGTTTCGGATTTTTTGTCGGATGTGTGACCCACACATTTGCGCCGTAAACGCATAGCGCAGACGCCTATGGCGCCGTGCACGTATGGCGCCGTACACCAATGGCGCTGTGCACGAATAGCGCTGTGCACGAATGCAGCCGCGCAGGAATGGCGCCGTGCACGAAGGGCGCCGTGCACGAACAGCGGCGTGCAGGACTGACGCAGTGTACCTTCGGCGCCGTGCGAGTAGAGCGCCGTGTACCGGCGCAGTGCACGTGTTGAGCCGAGCATGAATACAGCCGTGCACCAATAACGCAGTGCACGTATTGCATCCCACAAAGAGCGCAGTGCACGGAAAGAGCCGTGCATGTTTATGGCGTCATGCTCGGAGGTCAGGGAAAACCCGGTCCAAAGACCAGACAAACCATCATTTTTCTCCTTCAAGAGCCTCAAAAAGCTGCTTGCCGAAGAGGTGGTATTTGACAGGAAAGTGTTGATGGGCAATGGGGTTTCGGTCCACCCTGTACAGCGAAAGCGACCTCTTCCAACCAGAACGCCGGCGGGACACGGAAAGAAATCAATTTTGACCCAATAAAAAGACGCACTTTATTTCCGCAGCTTCCAACCGAACCGCTGGCCATAAGCAGCATAGTCCATCGTTCCGGAAGTCGACGCCAGAACGGCTCGGACTCATAGGAGGATCCTTGCCGACCTGGACGCCCTTCCAAGGCTCGTACCCTGGAAACAAAGCCATTATCTTCCCCAGGAAACAACTGTTACACCCTCAGGAGATATATATTTATATCCTGTTACGGCCGATCCCGTGTCCCCAACATCTTGAGTTTATTTTTTCTTTTCTTTTCTTTGTTCTCTTTGGGATATTTGTGCCCTGGCCGAGTCGAGATGATGGTCCTTGTTCCAGAAAAATGGAATCGAACAATAGGACTCGTTTTCCACTTTTTCCATCTGCGGATGGAATAGTTTTGTACAGTGTGGATGCTGGTTCAAAATGTTTCAATGGACCGATTCTTGCCGACCTGGACTCCCGTTCATGCCATATTTGGATGGATAAAAAGACTCCCATTCATGCCATATTTCTTGATTTGGAAAAGGCTTTTGACCTAGTTTCTTCAAAACTCCTACATAAGTTACGTTATCTAAATGTACCTGAAAAACTCGTTAAAATAATCGGCTCCTTCCTTTCAAATAGAACACAGCAGGTTACTGTTGAGGGCACCTTTTCAGAGCCATCAAAAATAACTTCCGGCGTCCCTCAGGGCAGCGTACTTGGTCCCATTTTGTTTCTGGTCTACATAAATGACATCTCGGAAAATATTTCCTCATCGTTGCGTTTGTTTGCCGACGATATCGTCATTTATCGGCCAATCCTTTCAACGGTCGACTGCGCGGGCCTCGCATCTGATCTAAATGCTATTGTCTGCTGGTGCGAGAAATGGGGAATGAAAATCAATTGCAATAAGTCAAAGGTCATGCAGTTTTCAAATAATCGAAATACTTTTGGTGATCCCCTCTGTTCTTCTTCATATTGTATTGGAGGCCAGGCTCTAGAAGTGGTCGATAGTTTCAGGTATCTTGGGGTAATTTTGACAAGTGACTTAAGCTGGAGTGCCCATGTCCAAACCACTATCAGCAAAGCGTCAGCCACGTTAGGGTATTTTTATCGAAATTTAAAATATGCCACATTTAAACAAAAAAGGCTGGCTTATATTACTCTTGTTCTGCCGATCCTTGAATATGCGTGCGCTGTGTGACACCCTTCCAAAAGGACAGATATAGAGGCCTTGGAGAGTATCCAAAGGCGTGCTGCACGAACCATCACAGGCAATTTTGACAGAACATCAAGTGTGACTGCAATGTTACGTGAACTGAATCTTCAGACTCTTGTTGCGAGGCGTCGTTCACACTGTCTGACTTTATTGAGGGATATTATTTTAAAAGAGCTTGACTTTCCTTTACCATGTGCATATTCCATCAAACCCGTTCAACGTAGAACTGACAATGGATTGTGCTTTGTACTCCCTCTGTGCAAGCGGAACACACTTTTCAACTCTTTCTTTCCTCGTACCATTACGGAGTGGAATATGCCCTCCCCAGGGATTCTACCTTAATATCCGGAATACTTTCACGCATTTCTCGCACCAGCGGACCGCCGTGATTTTTTCAACATTGACAATCCTTCCCATTGTTTGTGTGTTTTAGCCTGTTTAGTGTTTTTAGCCTTCTTGACAAGACTCATGTTGCTAATTATTGTTTTAATTTGCTTTTCGTTTTTATTGTATGTGACCTTGCAGAGCAATTCATTTTTGCTGTAAATTGATCAATAATAATAATAATAATAATAATTCTCCACACCAATTTTAGCTGCTAAATACCAGGTCAATTTCGTACAAGATCGCTGTTTTTTGTACCAAACGTTTTTTGCGATACTGAAAGTCTAGCTCAAAGTACTACCCCACTAAAAGGTTTTGCAATGGTTGATGACTTGATGCAATCCAGATCGCCAACTGGCAACAAAATACAGAGGGTAATTCGAATTTTCTGATATGGGGTGAAATCACATAACCAACAACGTTGTTAACAGGTACTCCAGCCTGACGGTGCCTCAATCAGGATGATTGACATTTGGTAGGCTATTGGGAATGGCATCAGTGGTGATACGAGGGGGCTCACGCACGGGGTTTGAGTCCCCCGCTAAATTTCAAATGTTCGGTAATTTTGTGGGACCACATCCCCTGTATAGCCAGTTTCATCGGGTTGCCGAAATAACTTCTAATTTTCGGAAGGTCTAAAAAGTGTTATGAGACACGAATTGATAAGCTAACCAAAATTAACTTAAACTGACCTAACCTATCCTATCCAAACCTAAAATAACCTATCCAAACCTTACCGTCCCCTAACCTAAACCTATCCTAAAGGTTTTTTTCATCTGATAGGCCAACTACCTGCTTTCCGCGGAATTTTTAGACCTTCCGAAAATTAGACGTTATTCCGTTAACTTTCTGTTATTAGTTAACCCGTTTTATCTTCGCAATATTCCCACATATTGTATCCATTTTGTAACCTCCGAAAGGTCTGAGCACCCCGGAGGTAAAAGCTTGGGTTCGTTTTTCAATGGCATTGTGTTAGGGAAAGACATGCTCGGTTAAGCTCATCTGCCAACTTCATCCAAGGTCGACACTGTATTTGCAGTGTTGTGTTTGCTCGCGAGTGTCCCCTTTCGAGGTGGTTTAGCGCGTGGGCAGTGTTTGTATTACGTTTAGTGTCCTGCGTTGTCCCCGTTGGTTTTGATGAGAAATCTATCCCGACTAATAATCTCGGGGATAAATTGGAACTCTATACGTATATGGATGCGATTTCTTACAGGCGATCTCTTGTGGCTAAAGAAATGGCCTTTCATCTTGTGTAGCCTCGTTTATAAACCTCGAGAAATGTCACTCGTTTCATCTAAGTTAAGGTGTATCATTTTTAAATCTACCGTCGCGTGGATGGTTGGTAAGTTTTTTTCACGAGCTGAGTGCATCGAATCTCAGCGAAATTTCACTGGAAGCGAATCCCGGGCTTGTGACCTCAGCGTCCCTCCATTGCAGTCTCCCTCACCAATTCACGGGGTGAGACAGTTTTTGTGGCGATTGGATGATTTTGAAAGCAGCGGTGAAATCGATAGCACCCCTGTGAAAAAGCAGGATCTGGTCAGGAGACGATATCATGCCTTCTCTCTATGTATAGTGTAACGGAAAAAAATTCAATCACGCGGCAATTTTGGCTCAGTTTCGTTAGAGTAATTTTACTAGAAAGGTTACGTTTCCTGCAGTGCTTTTTCCTTGCAGCTTTTTTCTTCCATGGTAAGAAAAACGCTGCAAGGAAAAAACACTTCAGGAAACGTAACTTAACCAGTAAAATGACACCGAACGCAACTGAGCCAACATTGCTGCTGTGATTTAATTTTTCGTTACACAATACATATATTGCAGCAGTTATGCCATGAATAGAATTATTGCCAATGTTTTGCACTGTTTGGAGAAAATATCAGATGGAGAAAATCTCTCCATCCCTCATCTACCGCCCAATGGAGAAAATATCTTCGTTTTAAGGAGATTCTCCAACACTATCATCGGAGAGATCATGGCGGGATTAACGCTAACTCTGGAGGTAAAGGTAATGCGAGGCAAATTTTTACCATTGGATTGGATGGGAAAAAATTGCCTCGCATTGGCGTTACCTCCGAAGTTAACTCCGCAATGATCTCTCCGCCGTCTATGTTGTTAGAAAATCTGTTTCATTTTAAGAACATTTTCCAAAGTGAAAATCTCTCAATTTTAAGGAGATTCTCCAATACTGTCCTCTGTTCGAAAATCTCTTCAATTTGAAGGGATTTTCTAATGCTATACGCAGTTGGAATGTCACGCCAAATTAAGGAGATTTTCCTGTGTTTGCTGT
Organism: Sinentomon sp. SZTP_YWyxl; assembly: GCA_030068105.1. Lineage (NCBI taxonomy): Eukaryota > Metazoa > Arthropoda > Protura > Sinentomata > Sinentomidae > Sinentomon > Sinentomon sp. SZTP_YWyxl. The sequence goes on along the minus strand of JASGXE010007078.1, from coordinate 2,048 downwards.
CAGAAAATCTCCATTATAAGGAGCTTTTCCAAACTTGACGAGGTTAGAAAATCTCTTAATTTTGAGGACATTTTTTAACACTCCACGCTGTTGGAAAGTCTCTCAGTTTTAAGGACATTTTCCGACGCTGTTATAGAAAATAACTGCATTTAAAGAAGATTTTCCAATTCTGTACTCTAATTGAAAATCTCTCAATTTTATGGAGATCTTACACTGCACTATACGCCGTTAGAAAATCTATCCATTTTAAGATTTTCCAACACTGTGCTCTGTTGGGAAAATATGCTAATTTTAAGGAGTTTTCATTGCTCTGCGCTGTTAGAAAATCTGTCCATTTTCAGGAGTTTTCCAACACTAGACTCCGTTGTAAAAAAAACTGTTCATTTTTGGGAAATTGCTGCATGACTTCCGCAAGTCTACGGCATTTCCTGACAGCATGGATGTCCAGCAGACAGCAGCCTGGTGGGCCACACCCAGTATAATTATTAATCTTGGGGCGGCGCGTTGGGAGACATTTTATAGCTCTCATAAATAAAAGTTTATACTGTCCATGGGCTATGCAGCGCGCAGCGCACCATAACAACAACACCATAGCGGAAACAACAGCATGAAACTGGCACATTCATCTTCCCTGGCTTCCTTATTAAAGCTTGTTTCATATTTGCTTCAAGCCTAAAAAATTGCCCAATAAAACTGGCCAGGAGGCAGGAGGGAGGTGAATAAAGTTGGCGCCACCACAATTGTTTGAAAGGCAAGCCCGAAAGATGACTGGACGCTCCGAGAGGTGACGCTTGGCTCCGTTTTGAGGAGAGACATCGACCTTTGACACGCTGTCAGTACCCGCCTTCCAAAAGTTGGTCAGAATGGACGGATTTTTTTGTATCAGACTTTTTCAGATCGTCTGTCCAAAACAGATGGTCACTTGCAACAATTTGCAAGGAGAACACTATTGGAGTGTTGACCATTGCCCATTGTTGCAACTGCAAATCTGTTTTGGACAGATGATTTGAAAAAGTCTGACACGAAAAATCAGTCCATTCTGATGCGGCTTTACAAAGCAGGGGGAAGAGGCCGCGACTCCCACGGATTTCGAGGGAGGCGCGGCAACTTCCCCGGGCCTCGGTTTTACAAACCCTGCTGCGACTTCAGATGGCAGAGAGCGTTTTGTGCAAGAATGCTCGATTGGGGCCCTGCTTTCGCAAGAAAGAAAATTATTTTTTTTTTCTTACCTAAAGCTATCTGAACCTGACCTAACCCTGTCCCCGCTCGGAAAAAACAATGCTCGGTGGGTGCCCCGGCCTGCCATCTAAACTCACGGCAGGGTTTGTAAACTGGCGTCCGGTCCGGATACTTATTCAGAAGAAATGCGTATTGTTTTGGACTCTATACCACCCAACCGCGTGTGATCCCAAGAATCGAAAAAAAAAAACGATTGCAAAAATGGTTTTGGTAAGGTTATTGAATTGAATTTGAATTGAAATTCTGTATTTTTGGAGTTCCCTCCTCTCAATATACATGAAGTGCTGACATTCACAGTAAAATGTAACAAAACACACATTGGAAAAAAAGCAAATTGATAGAATAAACAGCGTTTTTGCAATGATGTGTCGGGCAAAAAGAACATATATTGTGATATATTCTTGAGCCAACAATTGCTTCAAGAAGGCAATGTGACATTATCGCTCAGATATGACCCAATGTGGAATGAGCTTGTCCAAAGAATGATGAATTCACGTTCATCATAAGAAATCACGAAGCCTGCCCGGCAGGCAAGGTACGCTCAAAGGCTGGTAGGTTGGTGAATTTGGTGAGATTACCTTCTTTTTCACTTTTTGGTCACGCTTACAAGCGGGATATGCTCAAATCCGCTTGCAGAATTTGTGGTCTCTGAAAACCGGACCGGGGGACTGTCGGACCGGACACTTATTTAAGAATTGAGTACGTGTTTGGGCATAACCCGATTTTGCGCGTATCGAAAAAGTGAAAAATAAAGCTAATCTGACCAAACCTAACCTGTCTAACTTACCTAACCTACTCTTACCAAACCT
>JASGXE010007077.1:0-28638 GCA_030068105.1 Sinentomon sp. SZTP_YWyxl | reverse complement strand
ATTTTGTCAAGTTATCCCTACAATCTAATTCTTCTCAATCAGTGGACAAATGACCCAGTCATTCCAGCCAATCCTTCGTCCGAAATCAGCTGGCATGTGGAGACATTTTTTTAATATTTCGTCAGGTTGGATGTTCCATTCAAGTCCACGACTTCGAGAGATTAGACGAAACTGGAGGTCAAACTGTTGGGATTGCGAACCGCCATATCCGCTCCACCTCCTTCGAAATGTATACTCGTTTAAAGTCTTCGAACATGGAAGCTCGTAATTAACTCAGGCGTCATTCAGAATCAATGGTAACATGCACCGCAATACATCATGACACTCGGGGTAAGGCGTGAAATTGCACCTCACCAAGTCCTGTTGAACTCAGATGGCCTCTGTAATAACAAGTCCTTTAAAATATCGCCAATGTTCGAGGACTTTTGATAAGCTCCGTATAGTTTCGATCATGTTTCCGTAGAATTTTTTGGCCAAAAGCGTCCCATACGAGGCCAGTCGCAGTCATGGAACTCAGACTCAGAGAAGTCCATAGTCCCAGAGAAGTCCATAGGTTTTAATGTTCGTCCGTAATTAAAATAACTGTGAATGTCTGTTCTGATTAGAATATCCACAATCCCGTGCGTCAACAATGCACATGCGAGATTCTCGTGTGTGAAGAATGCGATGATGATGATGATGAATGAGTGCATCCCGCATTCATTATCACTTCGCAGCTGTCGGACTTTTTTCTCGCACAGGCTTGTGTCCGAAAACGAAAAGCACAATCATCTGTCACTGTTGGCAAACTCAAGAACCTGTAACAGAGACCCAATGGCGCAAAATTACCATCGGGCTCAATTTGGACCCCAAAGAAGAGAAGGCAACCCTGCCAATCGAATTAGGAAAAGGACAAGAATAGCTACACATCTGGGTTGGAACAGGCTGATGAAAAGTTAGCTTCGTAGCTTCAAAAATCAAAAGCCCCCCTCATGCACAATGCTCGCTTAATGAAGAAGCGACGGGAAGAGAAAGTTTCATCGCAGCAGCAGTTTGCGAGTGCAGTCTGGCATCTGAAATGAGCGGCGATGGGTGTCCTCAGCAAACGGTCAACACGTAAAGTCCCACAAACCAACAGAGAAACAAAGATGGGTAACTCAAGCACAAGCAAACTGTATCCTTTGTATATTCTTTTGCAGTCATGGTTCCCACTCACATTTGGCCACTGAACCACACGCGTGCGCTCTGTACATTTGTGGTATAAGGAAAAAATATTCTCGGAATATGGCATTGAATGGGCATCTTTTTCGGAATATGCCATTGAATAAAACATCCTTTCTCAAACACACATGTGAGCCATAACCCATCAATAACAAAAAAAGAACAGATGGCGGTCAAAGCGCACCTTTTGAAAAATGGCCGCATAAAAATTCAATTTTATGGTTGAATACGCAGCATATGTTGGTATCCGCCGTTATATACCCGTGGAAGAAGACGCAGCCAATGCTTTCCCTGTCGGACCATCCGATTCCGCAGACAGAATGCCTTGGAAAGGTTTCCGAATGTGATAAAAATTGGGAGCACATCAAAAGGAAAGAAATTAGCTTTTCAGCTCAAGATAATAACGTGCGCCACCTTCAGTGGAGTTTGGGACAATGGAGTCGGCTCCTTTTACACACACTTCTCGATCGCCATCGATTCAGATGCGATTCCGAGAAATGCCATGCATGCCTCTTTATCAAGCACGAAGGATCACAAGGCGACTCCACCAAAATATTTTGAGAGCGCACGCTTCTGCGAAGTTTGGCCGATATTTTTCCATAAGCTTCGCTGTTTTCAAGCTTAAAGACCGTATCGTTCCCTGGAAATTACTCTGACCTTATTATTAAAAGCCACATTCAGAATAAAAACACAGCAACCGTAATCCACTCTCATTACTTTCACCAAATCGCATTTTTCTCTTTATCCCTTTCTTCCTCTAACCTCTTTTTGTTCTGCACCGTATACCGCGAGTCAGTCCTTTGATTGGCACAGTATAAAATCGAGGCTACAACGCAGCACAAGTTCAGCACGCGAACTTTGCATTTGGCATTTGGCCTTCCCTTGATCCCTTGATCCCCGTCCGGCCGAGGGCGTAACTGTTGGTGTCACGTGGAGAGGGCGCAATTTCAGGACCTGCTTGCAATGCACTGGCACTCTCGACACAAGGTGAAACAGCGAAGGGCCATGCGACTGCGTTTCAATGCTGTGGAGCCATGCACTGGGTCGGCAATATATATTCATTATACACAGCATAATTAAATTATGGAGAGTGACCTACCTGACTCACTGCAACATTGGAAATAATAAAAGGGTTTGTTTCTCATTCGTACAGGATGCCGTGGGTTGACCTGACCAGCTTGAGGCGACTTCAGGAGAGATGTTTGAACTGCCATCTGACAGTCTGTTTCGAAAGAGCAGCAACAAGTTGCACATCAGCTTCACACGCAGTACGACAAACGCAAAAACAATGAAACGACTTCAGAGCAAAGTTCTCGTTCACCAAGACAAAGATATTATTGACGAATTGTCTTCCCGTTTGACTCTGGAATGGTTTGAGTACTCCCGACAGCAAAGCAGCCACCTTTTTGCCGAGTTCATCACAGTTCTGAGGGTTCTGAGGGAGCAAACCGATCAGTTGTTTGCGTCCGTTCGGTGCTGGATTGGGCAAGACGGCGCGAATCCGTTTACGCATGCTCCGGCCGGTAGGTCTGCGATTGGAACAATGCACGCGCCCGGCGGCCATTCTTGTCGCTAGTGCGAATTTTACACAAAAATGCTCTGGTTTGGAGAAATGAGCCCGGAGTTCTCAGCCAGTAAAATTCCAGAGCCAACGACTGGTGAACCTCCAAAGATGAGGGAGTCCGATGATTTGGGAGACTAGTTTGCTCCCAAGTTCATTGATTACAAAAATCAGTTGTAATTTACTTGTCAAGTTCCGTCCCAAGTTTTTTCTTGACAAGCTTCCGTCGCTTGCAGACAATTCTTGAGGAAATGTGAGGCAAAACCCTAAACTTCGATGGTGAAAATTATAATTGACTGGTGCGAAACGGTAGCCACATGAAAACGTTGAAGACGCACATAGAGGCATATGCATAAATATAAGACTTAACTTACTGAAACCCCTGTAGGTGAGCAAATCATAAACTTTAATCCACACCAACGAAAGTCCAAGTATTTGGCGCCTGCACAAAAGGCAATGAAACTAAGTTTGCCGGTAATTATATCATTAGGGCATATGATATCGAAACAGAAGGAATTCTAGCAATCTTGCTGCAGAACAGACGTCAGAACTCTTCATATTTCCAAGAAGTTTTGGGGTTTCCCAGGCTGGTTTTGTTGAATTCGTAGGAAATGAAATTTGCGTAGGTCATCTTTCTTTTGGGAAGGGCTTTGGGTTTTAAACATGCACTTTCGGTGGAATCACAACCACGTGCTGACCTTATCCTAACACTGCGGCATGAAATGCACTTGTTCGCAAGGCATGCCATCCAGAAGTTTTGGGATTTTAAAATCCATTTGGTACCTATCAAGCTGTTCTCAATAATCTCAAAGCACAAAGTACGGCGTTTTCAATGTCCGCCAAAAGCTTCCGAACATTGACGTTTATCATTCGACTTGGGAGCCATTTATTCCAAAACTTTACATTTAATGTGGTCCGCTGGAAGTCTTCAAACATTGCAGAAATATCAAAGACCTGGTCAACCCAGAGGGATCTAATTTTTACTGAACGTCCTCACCAGTTGCAATGTCTGAACGTCCTCACCAACTGAACGTCCTCACCAATGCAATTCTATTACCTTTGCTACAAAACGATCCCAGTTGAGTTATCCATATTCCCTGTGTGGCCTCCCACTGACTAAACGCTCTCAGATAACCTATCTTGGTGTTATTCATGACAGCAAGCTTAAATGGCAGTCTCATCTGACTCGTATTGCAGCAAAGGCAAATTCTGCTCTTTATTTTACAAAACGGAACTTCAAGAAATGCCCACGTAAAATCCGAGATCTTGCTTACAAAAGTCTCGTTCTGCCAATAATGGAATACGCATCCCCTGCATGGGATCCATTCCTCTCAACAAACTGTCACATCTTGGAGGCAGTCCAGCGCCGTGCTGCGAGGTTTGTTATGGGGGATTACGGGCGCACGAGTAGTGTCACTCAAATGATGATCTCTCTTGGTTGGTCATCCTTGGCAAATCGCAGGAAAGTGGCCAGGTTGCTTGCACTGTTTTTGATAGTGTCCAATGTTGGTGGATGGGGTGAGTTGTTGGTCCATGTGAAGCAGCCACATTATTATTCTCGCCGTGACCATAATTATAAAATCAGGTTGCTAAATATCGAAAAGGACGTTGGGAAATTTTCTTTTCTTCTTAGAACTATAGCTGAGTGGAATCAATTGCCGGCATCCACCTTCAATCTCCCTTTAAGCATTCCTATTTTTCAACAACGTCTATCTGATTATTTCTCTTGAATCAATGTCAGGTTTTATGCTATTTTCATGGTTTCTGCTGCTAAATACTTAGCGATTGCATACCTACGTATTTTTGTTTGTTTTTCGGAAAAATTTTGCCTTTATCTCTGATTGTTGTAAAATTGTATAACGTTGATAAGGGGGCAACCCCAAAAATAAACGATTCAATTCAATTCAGTTTTACATGCGACATGAACGTCAAGCGTTTTGCTGTGCTTCGTGTCTTTTGGAATTTTAATGGCCCCCAAGTTTATGATGAATGTACGTAGACTTTTGCCGGGCAATGAGAGAAAGGCAACTGAAAACAAACGGAACAGAAACATTTCACTGCCAAAGCACAAGATGGCAATGAAGATCCAGAAATCTCACCAGAATATTTGAGCCCAGATTTTAAATTTTGAGTAACGTAGGCGGGTAATGTGCGAATGAAGGAATTGATGGGATCAGGCCCAACGTTTGGGATGAAAAAAGATGTCGGCTCATCTCAAAATCAGGGTGACTACGGGAAGCTTGAAAAAATATAGGAGTCTGGCCGGAAAAATATAGGAGGATGAAGTCTAAAATATAGGAGACAGTTCAAAAATATAGGAAGTTAAAAAATGTATTACAAGTCCAAATCTGCAACGTTAAACAAGCAGGTACCCAAGTTCCTAGGTATCCGTAATTACACATCATTAGTGGAGAGATAATAAACGGCCAAACGAGGCAAAGTTTCCTCTGAGGGAAAAATTTTCAATGTTCTGTAATTTTTGTTTCTATGAAGCATAAAACTGCAGCAACTGATGTTGTTTTCAGACTTTAAGTGCAATTTTAACCCTTACTTGACCATGCTCTTTTTGCACCGTGCAGCACCATGGGGTGGTCCACCCCCACTTCTACGCAAATAAGCATGTCATGGGGTCAGTTTATATTTTATTTGATCAATTTTGAGGTGAATCCCAAATTTTGGTTGAGATAGCACCAATTGTTCCCAAATTATTTGGATGCGATAGGTCAAAAAATGTGATTTTGCCTTGTTTTTCCCATCTCAAATTCGTGACCTCAAATTTTTAAATCAGATAGATATTTCATCAGTGTGATCATATCAAACTTTTAACTTTGATGTGAGATTTGATTTAATGTAGGAACAATGATGTCTGGGTTGTCTGAATTTTTTAAAATCTCTCTGAACTGCTGAATGGTTGGGACTTTATATGAATAAAAAAATTCTGATTTTTTACAAAACATCACAAAATGCTGGTTCTTATTCCAAATTCCAAAATATCAACCACACTCTTCAAACAGTGCCATTGAACAACATGGCATTTCCCAAAGCTGCATTTTCAGTTTTGACCTTGAGAAAGAAAAAACAATAATCACAAACTTGCAAATAAACCATGGGGTGGTCCGATGGACCACCCTGATTTTCAAAAATACCATGAGGTGGTCCAATGGACCACCCACTCAGAAAATGCATCCATAAGATCTTAATTGGCTAACCATTCTAAAATAAATTGTCTCCAGGCATGGATTGAATATCAAATCAAAGAAATAACTACAAACACTGACAATCTGAATCAGAAAATGATCATTGGCATCGAATTAAAACGAATGAGAACGTATCAATATTAGGTCATGTTCCCTGAATGGCACTCTGGCAAATGATCTGAATACATAAAAAATGTCACTGGTGAAGGTGAATGTTCTGAATAACTAGCTGGAAGTCCGTGTAATGGTTCATCTACAAAGTGGTCCAATAGACCACCTCATGGTTTTGATTTTTTTTCAAACCATGAGGTGGTCCAATGGACCACACCAACAACTTCAAGAAAAGTTCATAGAATTTGCAACAGTTTGCAAAACAACATTCATGGTTAAGAGATCTCTCATTTGAAGCATGCAATTCACCTATTCCAAATAGGTAGCGTGGTGGTCCAATGGTCCACCCAATGGTTTGAAAAAAAAATCAAAACCATGAGGTGGTCCATTGGACCACTTTGCCAATAACTCAAAAATCCCCTGGGCAATTTTTTGGACCATTCAAGCCTGAACCCCCCTCCCCCTTCCTGAGGCATACATGGAAGGTCGGGACTACCATAATCCTGTGAAAAAAATATGGCCATTTTTCGACTCTGGTGGTCCATCGGACCACCCCATGGTCAAGTAAGGGTTAAACAAGGTTTTTTTTTTTTGAATTTTGAAGAAATACAAATGCGCGAATCTGCAGTCAATTTTGGAATTGGAATTCAGAGACACCCATTTCCAATGGAGTAACAGGCCAACTGACAATGTTTTTTTCCAACAGAGATCTCAGAGGATCATCCATACCACAGCTTGGGATATTGCTTACCACGCAATAACGCAAGTTTTGAATGTATAACGCTTAAAATCTCTGCAGTGGCTTCACTTTTACTCCAGGCGTATCCAGATATTGAGAACACATGCGGCACTTGAATAACCTGCGTGCAATTTTGGCAATATCTGACCATTTTCATTTTGAACTCCCTTTTATGTTGTTGACAAATTACACCTGTATCAGCCTTTTGATACTCGGTGAACGATCATTTGTAGAATTTGATGTGTTTTATGTTTTGTCCTCTGAAGATTGCAACTATGACATGGTCATCACCTTCGACACTGTCCATTTCCTATCGTATGGCCATTAACGATTTCAACCTAATCAAATCAATTTTGTAAATGTGCTTTAGGAACAAATAACAGCATTTGCTAAAAAGGTTTACTGGAAGGGAAAAGAAAACATAAAAATTATTTAAGGATTATTGCTAAATTGACCACAATTTGCTAAATAAATTATCAGGGCAACACTCAACAGCAATCTGAATCTGACAAAAAGGTATTGTGTCAAGCAATGCCCTCAAATCAAGTTCACAGGACTCCCCATTCTTTAATTTTTTCAAAAATATAGGAGCACTCTGAAAAAATAGGAAAAATAGGAGAATATAGGAGGAAGTTCAAAAAAATAGGAATTATAGGAAATATAGGAGCTGTAGTCACCCTGCAAAATGGGTACCAAAGAAGCTTGCACATCCGAAATTTACGATTAGTTATTTGCCTTAATAAACAGCAACAATTTCTGTACTGCTCATGCACGCGTAAATATCATAGCCAATGCGATTTAAACAGAAATTTAACAAAAACTTTGTGAATAAGTCACCAAAAAATTATCCGGTCGATCGTGGACATCTCAAGATTATTCGAAAATGGGCAAAAACCTAGAGGTCATACGATGAGATTGATCATGGGGACAGAAAGAATAATGAGCAATTTTACGCTGTTAAACAGTCGCGATTAAACAATCGTTAATATCAAAATTCTATCGGAAAATGGAATGATTCCAAAATATCCTGCAACCAGACTTCTATTTGAAAAACAGTTCCCCAATTGAAATTGAACAGTTTGCAGGTCGACCAAGTTTGGATAATTGAAATTGCTCAAGAATCATAGGAAAGAATTGTTCAGTGTTGTTATGTTGCTCCAAAATATCGATATCACTTTGATATTGTGGGTTTTTAAGCAACACATCTTCGTCACAGTCTCCTGCCCCCCTGCCATTTATGAGTTCGCTCCGGCGCCCCCTGAAGCCCGCAATAAAAGTAAGCCGTTTGCATGCTGCCACTTGAGTTTTCCTTCTCGCAAATGAAAACGCTCAGCCGACTGAGACTGTCATAAAGCAGAAAGCGGGTCCGGTTGAAAGGCTGAGAATCGCGTGAACGCCTGCCCGTCCTTCTCCCCGAAACATCCGAACGCTCTTGCGGAACGTGCACGGCAAAATCCATAAATCGTGAATTCACGCGGACCGGAATCTTTTTCCACTTGATTCTCGAGAAATATAAAACAAAAAACCAAATGACGGAATTCGAACACTCTCGAAACGAATTGGATTTCCATCAACGGCAATATACGGTGTTGTATAAGTAGAAGGACGCATTAAGGTCGATGCCAGCCTGTTGGAATATACGTAGCGGTAGAATATGCGGGAAATGGTTACAAAAGTTGGAGATTGTGCACTGAAAGAACAAACCCCTGCATTTGTCAGCTGTTTCCAACCCGCCTGCCCGATGGATTTTGACCCAGTGATGGAAAGTGGATCACAAGTCATGTGAAGCTATAACTATTACGTATAGACTGTGGCGCGACATTTTCAGCCCAAACGTGAGCCCTTTGGGGTCCGGGTTCATTCCATACATTTGATAGTTTGACAAATAAATTCATGGACGGGCTCTTCTAGAAATGTGAAATGTATTTTTTTGACGCAGATATGGAGCACAGAGGGTGTGAGGGATTTCAATTATCCCGGGTCAAAGGCGGGAACCCATCAGGCCTTATTGGATTCGTGGCAAGACAGTAAAATTCTGACTGCCGACAAGCATGCGACCATGGACAGAGCAGCAACTTGTACCAATCCAAAAAAAAATTCGGCGATAATCCAACGTAATTTCAAAAAAGCGAGTACCTAGAAAAATCCCAAAAGAATATAAAAACGACGAGCAATTCGTTTTCGTTTCACGTGTCACCCGGTGACAAATGAAGGTAGATACGTTTTCCTGGTCTTCAGAACCAGATGTTACATTTATTCTTCAATCATCCAAATTGAGGACCGACCGTCACCACTTGCCCGAACTATATTAAACATTCAGCCTGTAAGTTCCACTTATGTATACGTTATTTTGGCATTTCAATATTCAGGCCTTCCTGTGCCAATGTGCCGCAGGCAGATGCTTCGTTCTTTTTGAGATTTTCAGGTTTTTACGATGCAGAGTGATTTCCGCAGTTTGATCTCACTTAGATTCTAATGGAATACTTTACAAGCTCGAAAGTCTGCGGACAAGCCCGATGTGTCAGCAGAGACTGCGTCTAGCGTTAAGAGTCAGGATGTCTCTTCAGCCTCATCAAGAACGTTCAATATACTTCCCGAAAGTCAACGGCGTGCTGCAACACCCAAATCGAAGAAACAACACAAAAACTACAAACGAAGACTGTGGTTAACTTTTGAGAAATTCCACGTTCCCAAGGACCAACATGGCAATTCCACAACATCGCACAAATACAAAAACGGGCGATGTGCGTGCATGCACAAAGACTCCCCCGGCGCGTGGAAAAGACAATAACTGGCAATGGTGAATCACGGAATGGCCAATCAGTTTTTCTTCGTTTGAATGGCCCGACAAAACAACAACATACGCACAAAATCGAAAATATTTTTGCGCTGGGAAAAAATCAACGAGTCAAGAATTTGCGCGTGATGCCTGACAATTTGGGCCATTGCGCAACCGTCAAGAAAATTCCACCCATTGGGGATTTTCGCACAACTCGAACTTGCCAAAAAGACACGATTTATGAGTAGGTACCTGACTTTTTACATCAGGATTGCGACTATTTTGGCTCTAGTAAAACCGTCAAAACGGTTTACCATGTTCGCAGCAGACGTTCGGCTTTTTTAATCCCATCAGCAAGGCCAAAATTAACGATAGATTGGTACAGCTGGTACATAAAGGTCTTCATTGCAGCACACATGGGCCTAAAATGGAAATAGTGCCTAATCATCTAAATCAAATCCAATTACGCTACGCAAGCATTGACTCCAAACCCATGACTTCCTAAATTGTGAATAGACTCGTAGAGCCAGCAAAGAAATGGACTTGCTGCAGTCTACCTGAAAAGAAATAGCCGAATGAAAGATCAATCCAAAAGACCTCGAAGCTATGGGAGGCAGTTGGGTTGTCGCTTCTGTTTTATGCCATACTCAAAAGCTTTCCAAAGCCTTTCTTTCACTTCCATCACGTCACTTTTGTTTCTTTCCGAGACATGCAGTTTCTTTCCAGAACGCCGAATGAATTTAGGCAGAACTTGGCCAAAGCCTTTTAGATTTGCACGCAATCTGCGGCGCAAAAGAAAAGTCCGCCCATATACCGCCACGCCAACACAACCTTAATTTTGTCCCGTCCAATGCAATGCCGCGGCACCAATCGAATCGCCTAAATGTGCTTCAAAAAATATAAACCTAACTCAGATTAGATAACAACTACCCTTTCACAGGGTGATGCAGCAAATACAACAGGCCCGACTGAGCAAACACTGCGGCAAGGGAGATGGGCTTTTGTGCTTCAGAAATAGATGTCGCAAATTTCAAAAGGGGAGAGATCGAAAGGGGAGGGTTTTTGCTGCAAAAATGTGGTGGCCTTATTGTTTTTGCTGAAATATGGCTGACTGGGTGATGCAACGTCCACCCAAAACCATGGTTAAATGTTCCCGCAGAGGGTTTTCCTTGAAAGGGATACAATTTCCAGGGTTTTTAACGCAATTCTATTGTCGAGGGAAAATTCCTCGAAGAAAATTTGCGAACAGAAGCTTGAAATTCCAAACTCTGTCGTTTACTCCGTTATTGCCAGCCTGTACCAGATATCGAATTATTTTCACGTGTCGTGGCGGTAAGACAGTAAGTAGCTCTAGCGCAATGTTCTCAAGGGTCACAGAATTCGTTAAAAATGAATCCCGCACAGGAGAAAAAATTACGGCCTTCAGGAACACGCAAGTTTTGAACTTTTTTGGAACGCAGAACATCTACCAAAGTCCCGTCATCCCTGCCCTTCTTATGCATGGAGTTGTGATCTCGGTCACCCAGTGGGTGTAATAGGAAAACTAGAAATGCAATAGGAAACAGCAACAAGGAGGAATTAATTTCATTGAAATACACAAAGAAACTCTACATTTGGAGCCAATTTAAAAACAAACGCGGGTGACTTTACGAGTGCTGGTCAGGTAGGTCTGTCTCTGTTGCAGCGACTTTTGCATTTTTACCAAATGTGGATCGATACAAGCCGACGCTGTAATACCAACGATAAATTGGTATCAATTTGTTCCGTTTTCAAATGAAAGAGTAGCCGACTTTGACTGGGAAACGTTTTCCATGAGTAAAAAATCAGGAGTTATGGATAAGAGCTGGATTGGTTTCTGGAAATTTGCACAAAATGGAGGACTCTTCTGACAAATGAAAGCCAACATTTTCCAATGACAATCGGCGGCCATATCCAAGTCGCAGGCGACGCTATTCTCCCAGTTGAAAGGCGAATCTCGCCATTATGAACAATGAGTGGCAAGATTCCCTTCGGAACTCGGCGGAAAGCGTCACCTCCGACGGTTCTCGCCGCCGAATGGGATCAGGAAGACACCATCGTGCGATATCGTGTTGATCACTTACATGCGGCCTAATTTTTCAGATTAAATTTTGCGCAGCATTTCTCCCCAGTAAAATTTCAAGTGCAGGAGCAAACAGGCTGCCATCAGCACAGGCTCAAGCATCACGCGCAACAAGTTGAACATCGACACGAGGTCTGGCTGCACAAAAGCATGAACACGCAAAGAGCAGAAAAGAGAACCGCAACGTTGACGAGCCCCTAAAAAAAAGTACCTTGAAGACCTCCGTGCGAAATAACAGAGGGGGAAAATCACTTGAGGGCATAAGGATTGGCAGTAAAAGATTTCAGAAAAGGAATAATGGTGATGCTGTCCGCAGAAAAGAAGGCTGGGTTGGGATAGGTTTCTCGGTTGGAAGATCATTGACGAATATGACACTCATACTTCGTGAATTATACCAGCATGACGCCTCCAGGACGTTTTGAAGGCCAAATTTGCACCTATCCTCTCGCACCAGTCAATTACTTCAGTTTTGTTAAACACACTTATCATGCCTATGTGATCGTCTCTATTTTAAATTATTTGGCCGTTTGTTTTTTTACCCGAACTGACCATGCAAAAGCTCAATTGAGACACCAATCATCGCCCGCTGTTTTTGATGAAAAAAAAAACAAATAGTCATTAACGGAAACAAGGTGGGGCAATGTCTTGGTGAGTGGACGCTTTGGTCGAAGAAAAAGTGTCATCATCTACCTACTAAATTCAGGCGTCAGAGAATTTCACGTTATGATGGCCTGGCAGGGAAGTGTCGGTTTGATATAAATCCCAGCAATGCCGGCGGCGCTCAAGCCTAGAAAAACCAAATCAGGTAAAGAACACGAATCACTTATGTAGGAGGTATTTTGAAAAAAAAGGTATGGAACTATGCGAATATGAAAATACCTCATTCCCTGGGCACATATATAGACAACCGAACTAGCGGAGATACATACAGCAGGCAAGACCGGACATGAGCAGAAATGCATGACAAGATGCCGTTAGAGCGTATAACAACACGTATTTAAGGGCTGCGAAAAAAGAAAAAAGGGAGTAATAACGACAGAAAAAGGCGAAGACCAATACACCCAATTCGTAATTTGTAATGACCGGACCAGGTCACAAATCAAAAACCTACCCAATAATCAACAGCAATAACGCCAAACAGCCGAGAAGCACGTGCCGAATGAACATCAAATGAAAAAGACCCAATCACGGCATCGCTGCGCTCATCAAAAAAGTCGAAATTGAATTTAAACGCGAAGCTAAGCTAAACAGGCAGATAAAGACAGAATAATTCGTCCCGCTTGATGTGAACATAGAGGGAGTGTTTGAATGAAGGCATGAGGGTCGGAGTCACTCCTGAATAACTGAGTTTTGCAGCCCAAACGCTATGGACCCAATACAGGGAAAATCAAAATTCAGGGAAAAATGGGCAACGTTTGTCTTTTGGTCAAAAGTTTTACCCTATCTACCTTGATTAATGTTCAGGTCGGAAAAACCCTTAGCGTTAAATAAATCCGAATTGTCCCCGTTACCAAAATTTTCCCTTTCATAACCTTGCACCAAAAATTTTGAAACCTCCCCAAAATACACCAACTTTGAAATCCACCTCCAAAAAAAAATTCCCAAGTTTTCAAATCTTCCCCAAGTTTGGCCCCCAAGTGTTAACCAAAATGTTTTTCCAAGTTTCTTTCTTGGAAAAAATGAAATCCACCCTTCCAAAAAATAAAAAAATTTGGGTAAAGAATTTTTTAAAACGAACTGGGAAAGGGCCTTTTTTTTTTACACCAAACTTGAACCAATTTCCGTGTTTGGATTTTCGTTGGCCTTGGTGAAATTTTTGAAATGCGAACACTCCAACCCGTTCATTTTTCTTTGTTGAAAGGAAAGGAACAAAAATTAATATCTGGCCGAAAACAAACTGGGAATTGGCGTTTTATTTTTCCAGGGCAAAAACCGGGCGAAATTTTCCATTTTTTCGGAACCAATCCGTTTTGTTGGCCCGAAAAGAAAACAAAACAACATCACCTTTTTGAAGGAATTGCTTCCCCTTTTTTGTTGGGGCGAAAGAAAAAAAATTAGGTATCGAAAAGGCAAAATTGCATCCCCATTTATTGGCACAAAAGGAAACCCAAACCAATGCTCACACTCCTTTTTGCAGGAATTGCATAGGCCTACCCTGTAATTTAGTTGGGCGCAAGAAAGGAAACAAAACTACCATGCTACACACATCACTTCATGTTTCAGGAATTGCATGCCCTTTAATTTAGTTTGGCGCAAGAAATGAAACAAAACTACTATGCTACGCACACCAATTTTTGTTGCAGGAATTGCATACCCTAAGTTGGGCGCAAGAAAGGAAACAAAACTTCTGTGCTACACACATCACTTCATGTTGCAGTAATTGCATACCCTTTAATTTAGTCAGACGCAAGAAAGGAAACAAAACTTCTCTGCTACACACACACCACTTTTTGTTGCAGGAATTGCATATCCTTTAATTTAGTTTGGCGCAAGAAGAAAGGAAACAAAACTACTATGCTACACACATCACTTTTTGTTGCAGGAATTGCATACCCTTTAATTTAGTTAGGCGCAAGAAAGGAAACAAAACTCTATGCCACACACATCACTTTATGTTGCAGGAATTGCATACCCTTTAATTTAGTTTGGCGCAAGAAAGGAAACAAAACTGCTATGCTACACACATCACTTTATGTTTCAGGAATTGCATATCCTTTAATTTAGTTTGGCGCAAAGAAAGGAAACAAAACTGCTATGCTACACACATCACTTTTGTTGCAGGAATTGTATACCTTTAATTTAGTTAGGCGCAAAAAGGAAACAAAACCTATGCTACACACATCACTTTTGTTGCAGGAATTGCAACCCTTTAATTTAGTTAGGCGCAAGAAAGGAAACAAAACTGCTATGCTACACACATCACTTTTGTTGCAGGAATTGCATACCCTTTAATTTAGTTAGGCGCAAGAAAGGAAACAAAACTACTATGCTACACACATCACTTTTTTTGCAGGAATTGCATACCCTTTAATTTAGTTAGGCGCAAGAAAGGAAACAAAACTGCTATGCTACACACATCACTTTTCGTTGCAGGAATTGCAAACCCTTCAATTTAGTTAGGCGCAAGAAAGGAAGCAAAACTACTATGCTACACACATCACTTTTTGTTGCAGGAATTGCATACCATTTTATTTAGTTCGGCG
Organism: Sinentomon sp. SZTP_YWyxl; assembly: GCA_030068105.1. Classification (NCBI taxonomy): domain Eukaryota; kingdom Metazoa; phylum Arthropoda; class Protura; order Sinentomata; family Sinentomidae; genus Sinentomon; species Sinentomon sp. SZTP_YWyxl. The sequence goes on along the minus strand of JASGXE010007077.1, from coordinate 13,747 downwards.
CAAGAAAGGAAACAAAACTTGCTACACACATACTTTTTGTTGCAGGAATTGCAAACCATTTAATTTAGTTAGGCGCGAGAACAGAAACATGACTACTATGCTACAAAAATCACTCCTTGTGCAGTAATTGCATATACCCTTTAATTTATTTAGGCGCAAGAACAGAAACAAAACTGCTTTGTGGCACATATCATTCCTTTTTGCAGGAATTGCTTGCCCTTTTTTTGGAGGAATAACAGAAACAAAACTCTTCCTCTGCGAAACTCAGTGCCCTCAATGTCTTTCAAATTCGTTTAACGCGGAGACATGTTTTCATGCGCTTTCAAATTAATTTGGCGCAGAAACGTTTTCAAACATTGTTTTGCATGATCAAGAAATTTCTCCGCAAGTTCGAATTTTTTGAAAGATCTGTGTTGAGCAGTTTTCAGTTTTGTTTCAGCATACTTTTCGTGAATTCTGACTCCCGAACTGTGACATTTCGTATGTCACGCCGCCACGAAGATACCCCTCGCTGTCGCTTTGTTGCATTGGTGGCAAAAAAAACTTTTTGGCACCCACTAAACAGAAATCGCCTCATATTGCAAAAGAACGTACTAGATGGTGAAACCTCAAAAAATTGGAAAACGGCACGACCGAATCGGAATTTGTATTTTCCAAAACCGCGCAATTCTTCACCAAGTTCTCACGTGAATAAAACCCAATTTTTGCGATTTTTTGATTTTTAAGCATGATGATGAGCACAGCACAAGCAGATGAAAAAGTGTTTGAAGTCAGATCCTTGAAAATTTTGAGTAGGTACTGTGGTATTTTCTGTAGCGTCCTGAAAAACTTCAGACAAACCAATATCGTTGACAAAGAACGAAAATGAGAGCAAATGTTGGCTGGACTCTTTGCTGCACCCTCCTCGTTCATCATGGCAACTCCCAAGAAAAGACGAAAATCCTGGTTATGAACTTTGAAAAAGCGTTTGATGATGTCAAAAGCTAGGCTGTACTTCGCTCTTAAAATTGAAAAAGTTGGAATGGCATAAACCATCCAGGACACACCCACACCCGACCATCCGAACCCGAAATGCATAACAAAACCCATCATCAGTTATGGGAATGGCAGGCAGAGAAAGCCTTATGCATCTGTCGGCTGCGGCCTGCGAAAACGAAGGAAGTGGCCGGAACAAAAGCAGAATTAGGAATTCAAAATCAACATTCAAGTGTGGAGCAAGCACGGAGCGTAAACCAAACGCTTGCAGTTAAGAGGCGCGCTGGGGTGCGAAAGGAAAAGGAGAGGAGGGAAAGCGAGATCAACGCGAGAAGAGAATAGCGTTGGCTGTTTTACGGTCACCGTTCGGCTGAGAACTGTCACCCGAGTATTTACGGGAAGATAAAGGATGCGGGAAGCCACAATCAAACACCGAACTAAAATAATAACGGAGAAGAAAATTAAAAGGTAAAACATACGGATTACCAGAGGAGAGGATATTGTACAGGGAGACAACCAAGTTAATCGGGATTGGGCAGAGCATGTGTGAAACAACTCGCCATCAAAATCCTTGCTTCGGACAAAATTGCGCAGTTGAAAATGAGTTTTCCGGCGTCGTAAATTGCCGACCGGACTCCTAGTTTTAATGACCGCAATCCAAGATTTGAAGCTTCAAACCGGCCCCTTGTGCCGTATATGAACAGTTGTTTCCCGTTCAACGGAACCCCTGTTCCGCCGCAATAGAAAAAAATTGGTTCGCAAAAAAATAAACGTCCAACAGCAAATCAGCCTTGTCCGTGCGGGCCCAGAGGAAAACCCTTGGCTGCCCCAGGTTTGAAAATAAATGTAATCCACCAAAATTTTTAGAATTTTCCCAAGCAAGGAAAATTCGAAAAAGGAATTCCGGCCATTGAGGAAGGAAACAGTTTCGGTTGAGCTTTAAAATTCCGATTGGGTTCCCAAATCATCAATTTTATTTTTAACCATTGGGCAAACCGGGCCCAAAATTTCCCAAACCAACCCACAACCCAAACCAGAGGGGTCTGAAAAAAATCCTTTGCCCCCCCCAGAACCGGCCAAAAGCAAAACCTTCTTTAAAGGGAAAAAAACAGGAAAGAAAATTTCCAAAAAGGTTGCGCTCCCCCAGTAAATAAGGAAAAAAAAATTTTCAAAAAATCTGGGTGGCCAAAAATGGAAAATTCGGTGGGAAAAACACTCAAATTATTGGAAGGAGAAAGGGGCAAGGAAAGCAAAAAAAAAAAATAAAAGAAAAACTTCCGAAGTTTCAACTCCCCTTATTATTTTCCAACCCAAATGTAAACCCGGCTCCGGAGCAAGGGAGAAACGAGGCCCAATTTTTGTTTAAATGGCCAGCACCCTGGAACAAACCAGAGGGGTGACCTTGAAAAGAAACTTCCTTCCTGCCAGCCCACCCCACCCCCCCGGCCCCTGGCAAAATAATTGATCTTGCGGTTCTTGTTGGAAAAAGGGGAAATTCAAAACATGAAAAGGAACAATTTAAACCGCGGAAATAAGGTTGGCATCCGGTAGTTTAAATAACCCAAATAAAACCATTTCGAAATTCACTTAACCGGGTGGTTCCAAAAAATCGGAAAATTTTTTCTTTAAGAAAAAACGGATTCCAAATTGATTTTCGGGGCCCAATTGGGGCCCAAAACACAAGGAAAGCAACAGAAAAAAATCCCAAAGAAAATCCTTCCGATTGTTTGGAATTCTCCAACCCGAACAGTTTTTGATGCAAGCCCAAATTCCTGCCAAACGCCGGAAACAAACCAGGAGGCCCTTTGGGCCAAACGGGAAAAGACCCCAATTCCCGGAAAGTAGCTTGCACCCTTTACCCAAAAGAGTTGGGCGGCTTCGTTTAATTGGGAAGGACGGCAAAAGCAAAAATTAAACTTTTTTAGAAGAAAAGGGCCCGTGGTCACAAAATTGGTTGGCTTGGTTTTTGTCCTTTTTTTGGCAACTTTTTCCAACAATGTTTTGCGGGAATTGGGCCTGGAAAGCGAACGTTAACCTGCAATAGGGTTGCATCCGGGGCAGATTTTTATCAACAAAATCCCCAAATCATGGAACATTTCGGCAACAATGGAACAGTCGGAGAAAGGAAAAATCATAGGTACCTCAATCCAGTCTCAAATTTCCGAGAAAAATAGGAAAAATAAACAGGTTTATTCAAAATCCATCCGACAAAATGGCGTTATTCTTTCTTCCGGATGGTTGTTCAGTTTCCCAGCAGCGCTTTTTGATTGCATCGTCCGTGATTTGTCCGTGATTTCAGACATCCAAGGTGCTTGAAATATTTTGAAATTTTTTTGGCAGGATAAAATCGAACTTGTTGGTCAGAAACACAACAAGAAGTGCCCCCCTGTGACATCTCATTTGTCAAGTGGCTTGTGAATCATCCGGTACATCATCTGACAAATGGAAATCTTGTGAATACCGCTGACTGCAAGCACAAGTGAAGTTTTCTCAGAAGGAACGTGGATATGCTTTGAAAGTTTCAAGACGAGTCGATCGTCGAAGAAGTGATGAAAGCAAGGCCAGCAGGGTACAACCACAACTGACGCGCAGAAAACGTCTACCAGGTAAATATTTCGGAGGCACACAATGCTACAGCTCAAATATGAACATCAGGATTCTCTGCAGGGCGTGTATTCGATAGATACCTGCAAATGAAATGTAACATAATACGCCCACGTTGTATTATTTGATGGGGGACACAGAAAATGCGGTGAAATTCCTGCCGCGGAAAAAGAAGCGCAACATAAATATTTATAAAAAAGGACAAAGGGGAATGAAAACGAAATAGCATAACAAAGCTTAAAACAACTAAACCACTAACAGAATATAAGCTTCAGAGGCAAGCAGGCAGGCAGACAGCTGCCTGACGAGACCAATAAGACAGGAAAAGCGTAGGGAGACAGATAAGTCGAAGGTATATTCTATGCAGGGCGGCTGGCTGGTATTAACTTTTCACAGCAAGGAGGAGCGCACACAGACGTGAGGCTTTTGCCCGGGCTCAAAGTATTATTGCGAAAGTGTTGCGGCGGGGGCATATGAACGTTGTCAAACTTTGCAGGGATGAAACAAGGACGAAGACCCAAGAAAATCCTCCTTCCCTTGAGCAAACCCCGCAGGAAACACCCCCCACTCCCACCCACTCCTCACAAAGCCTGTTCATTTTGATTTAGTTCCTCCTCAACGTCTCATTCATTTCTTTGTTTGATAGTTTATAGTTGACTGGCTACCGGAGACGGAACTATGGGAAACGCGCGAAATTGGATAGATATGGGGATGTTAGCAAATATTGAAATATATATACGTATATTCGTATATACGAAAAGACAAAGACAAGACAGCAGTAAACGTGCAGAGAAACAAAGCACTGCCTGTCAGATGAATGATTGCTGGCGTGAAACAGACACGTAAAGCACCTGGACAGGGTCTACCAAAGATGACAATTTTCTAGGAACAAGAGACGCAAGAGGAAACCGTCTTCAGAGAAGCCCAGGCCTTCCAAGAATAAGTAAAAAAGCCTCTATCAATATTCCTGACAGAACACGTGGTCCGCGGGTTAAATTCGAGCCTAATGTCAGTGTCACCTCCGAAAAGAGAGAAAATCACCGATCACAAGAAATGGGCACAACAGTGACACCCGTCGATCGTGCTAACGCCATATAAATCCGAAACGCCACTCAAATTCTAAGACATAACTTGCTTACAAAACAGCCTGAAGCGTCATTCCTCCAGAGCCATAAGCCATTTCCGCATTGCTATCTAAGCCATCGTTTCAAATTTGTGACATGGACCCGCGTTTGTTTAGCCCGCATATAAAAATGAAAACTTCGAAACTTTAGAAGACATTTATCATGATTCCAGATTGGCGAGCAGGCAGGACACGACTTCAAGCTGGGGTGGGTGTTTTCTGCATCCGAGACAGAGGCCAATTGCAGTCATCAGAGAAGATCGTTGACGCGCAGCTTCGTTGAAGATCAGAAACTAGGATACAGGGTTGTCGGAAAATATGCTTACAAAAGTGTACAAATATGTTCCTGGTGTGATTCTGAGCAAAAAATGCTTAATGAATTTTTTGCTCCGACGCTCCGCTCTCAAAATACACTTTACCCTTAACCCAAAACAGGATGGGATAGAACTGACATTTTCCAACTGGACTGGATTAATGTATTCCTGTCTTCCTTGCTGCACTCGGGACCTCCTGCTTAACGTCTCATCCGAAGGAGACGAGGGACTTAGCCTCTAAGCCCCCTTCCAGCAGCACAACCTGGGGTACGAGAGTGGTCTCCCGTCCAAGCATCATCCAGGCCCAACGTTGCTTAACTTCGGTGTTCTGATGGGAACCGGTGCAAGCCACGAGGTATGCGTTGCTGGCAATGTAAGATGGAAGATGGAAGAGCTGCAGATGGAAGAGTTACTGTGACAATGAAAAAACAACACACCGCAGTTCGATAAATGTTCTTGGGTATGACCCAACCTATGCCCCAATCTAACCAAACCTGACCTGACCTACTTACAAAAAATGACGAAAAATACGAAGTCCGACGAAAAAAAACGAAATCCCATATTCATATTTTGCTCAACTCGCAATGCAACCAGAATGACAAAAAATGAAGCAGAAAAAAACTTAGAAAATGCAAAAAGAAAACTGTTCGTCGATGTCACACGGTAACACAATTTCAAGACAGAGAAAAGGCATATCGCGCCACCTGCTATAGCGCCAAAGGGGCACATTGTTGCCCGGCTCAGAGTGCGGCTTGTTCATGAAAATGTTTCCCTGCGATCGTGCAATTGTCCCCCCTAAAACGACAACCCAAAAGCTAACCTCAACCAACTTAATCAAACCTATCCTATCCTAACCTGTCTGTTACAGAACCTCTGAGCGCACCTATTTCCATTGTTAAAAATGCCTTCTTACTTTTTGTGCATAGGGACTTTTACATGGGGTTAGATGGAAAAGTGCCCACATTCCAGAGACTCAAGTACGCCGACGGATCCCACAGTTATGCGCCAATCCTTCTTTCTTTTTTTTCCAATTTCCACACAGAGAGAGAGCCAGCTTGACAAACTTGTGTCGGAGGTGTCTCTGTCGGCAATTCCGACTGTTTGTATGGGAATGAAAACGGAAAAGGGTGAAACATAATGAGCAAAGACGTAAAGCTATAAGCCATATCTATCCTGCTGTCGTATAGTATTCGTATACCAGTATAAACGCGGTAAAGGAAAGCAAGTTGCAGAACCATAATGCCTGCACAACCGAATCCCATTTCCTCTCCTTTCACTGTATATTACACCATCAGAGCGAATATACAAAATGACAGCGCATCCAGGCCGATATAGCTTCTTCTTGGAGAGAAAGGTGCGTTGCAAGCTGCTTCTGCTTCTGGTGAGCTCTTGCACACCAGAGCAGAAAGGCAGCAAGAGGGCACCGTGTCTCGGAGGCGCGGCAGCAGAGTCAGAAAAGAGGATTAACTATAAAGCATTTAACCAGCGCTAAACCGCAAGGTGATTTCAAAATGGTGCGCTGAGTAAATGGGACACCCGACACACAGAATGTGTCCGTACACAGTGATTCAAAAGCTAATTCAAAAACTAGGTACCCGCACATCAATTTGCCGAGAAGTGTTAAAAGCCCGAAATAAACCGACTGCCGCACTGCGGGACGCTATAACGTATCGCGAAGGGGTCGACACTTTTCCGTTGGAGAACCTGCTTTAGAAAGAACTCGTAAATACAATTTTCGGCAGATAAACCCACATTTTTCATTTCTTATAGATCTCGAAGTCTACTTCCAAAAAAGCAAGATTTTTTCTAACGAATCATGCATTAACACAGAGCACATGACAAAAATGCTCTGTAAAAGATGCTGGATACACAGGTAAACAGATAAACAGATGCATGTACCTATCAGGTAAACACTGTTACAATAATATGTAATTCCCAGGCTTTGGATGCTGTACAATGCCAAATTTGCTGGTTGAGGACCTTCCTGAACTCAATCTGCTAGTCAGGGTTAACAACTCATTTTCTGACCCACCGTCTGGTGCTCCACAGGGAAGCATCTTGGGCACGAATCTGTTTCTACGTACCGACACATGAGTTTTCCGAGGCAATCACTGCCCACATCACTGTTTGTTTTCTCATGACTGCAGACTCGTGGTGTATGCAGTTACCAACGGAGTCGATGACACTTTCAAACTTCACGATTTCGGATGGACCGCATTCATTTTTGAACCCTTTTCTTCTTTGCCTTCCGGCCTTGGTGGAAGGACCCATTTGGATGGAGTGTCACATGCGATCCGAGTTCAAGTGAAACAATCTGTTGGTTGAATGCTGAAAATTGATGACATATGAGAGACTCCAAAAAGTTTTTGACACAAGTTTTTATGCCTGTATTACTCAATTGGAGAGATTTGACAATTTCGAATGCGGACGAAGCGACTTCAAAAAGTCACTCTGCGGCTCTGCAACGAGTTTAGACTCCTCGATAATTCTACCCGCTTTGTTCTGCATGTTCACCTTGGGCACACCCTGTTGCCGCCGGAGCGGAAGCCTTAAGAAGCCCACCTCAGGTTAATAACGCGCGGAAGACAGGAGGAAAGACGGAAATTTTAAGCAGACGGAGATGCACCGCACGACACAGGTTATCACGTCTGGTGGGTAAGTACAAGATACGTGGTGGGTAACTGGTTCATAATCGCTGTTATACATTATACCTACGAGTATAACTTGTTTTCTGCAGAATGCTTCGTATCAAATCTTTCTTCGAGATTCTCAGAACCAGAGGACCGAACGGCGCCCATAACAGCAGAGGGCGTCCACACCGCGCCTCGCCCTTGTATAACGGGCAGGAAACGAGTAATATTGTAAATGATGGCTACTGCCAGAGCATCATGAAGGTCCCACGCAACAACCGCGTTTTCTTTGGAAAATAAACTGCTCCCACATAATTGGCTTTGAGCAGGCTCAGGTTGGGAAAATGTGAAAATGTTGAGAAAAAGCAAGGTAAATAGGGAAGAACCAGAAACTGGACAGAAGCACGGAGAAGCAAAGCATATTGTGCAACGCAGTTGGCTGTTAGCAGATGGTGTTGCTTCAGGGGACGCAATAAAAACGTGAAATTTGACCATAGGATATTAAACAACACAACTGGTAAAACACGATAAGAAAATCCCCTATCTTCGTACGATGCACACCCCTGCAGCTGACAAAAAGGAGATTGGGCCGATTTTTTAAACGAGGCTCAAAATTTTGGTCCGCGGATTCTTTTAATTTTGATTTTTTAAACGAAGCTCAAATTTTTGTCCTTTTCTTTAAACGACGATAATCTTTATCGTCGTTTCAAACGGAGCTCAAATTTTGAGACGCGGATTCTTTTGTTACCATTGCTCTAATGGAACAGGATAATCCTGCTCTGGAGCAGGATTATCCTGTTTTCGCAGAAACCCACGGACCAAATTATCTTCGTTTAAAGAATGCAAAGTTATCCGCGGATTCAATCGCGGATAACTTTGTCCTCGATTTTATCCTCGATCGGCGATTCACTTGTCAGGGACTGAATTTTGGGCGGGGATCATCTTTAGCTTCGTTTAAAAAATCGGCCCATTATCGCCCAAATTTGAGATGTTTGAAAAATCTCATGCCCTCGCGAACAAAGAACCTTTCCAGCACCGTGGAGCAAAGTTCACCATCCTCCTGGCTTTCCTGCCTACATAAATAGAGATTCAGTCCAGGGTTTTTGCTGGTGTCTTCGCAGGAAACACCAGTGCCTCGACTTCCTTGTTGTGTGGAAATCGTGACCGATCTGATTCTCCTGTTTCGCACTGTCACATTTCTTGAAAATTGGGCCTGCAGGAATCGACATTTTTGCTCTTTTCCTTGAAGAAAATCGTTCCGTTTCTGTTTTTCCCGCTTTGGAAATCCAGACTCTTCGAAGTGCGAGGACACTCCCATATTCGAAGGATGAAAGAAATAAATTTTGTTTTGCAAGGGAATTATTTTTCTGTTTCTGTATAGCTTTCCTCTGCGAAACAAGACCAGAAACAAAAATCTGAAAACAAAATGCCTGATATTCACTATCACGATATGGTGCTGATGTTCAAATAAGTGATAACGTTACATCATAAACGAGCGTGACGCAGAAAAGGTACAGGCATAAAAGCTTGCGGCATACCTATATCAGGCTACCATCCGAGACATATGACTATGAGCACCGGATGGTATTACCCTTGCAATAATAACCATCTGTTAAATATTTATTTATGATTGTCCAAAAACTGTGACCTGCATGAACAAAAGAATCCTGCACTCCGGCTCCTGCATGGAAGCCTCAGGCGAAAATTTCAGTCTATTATTTCTGCCATTAATATTCTAGCGGGAGCACAGGCTCAAAGGTGGATTAAATGTTGACATATGAAAAAGGAGGCCAGGCCAGGGGAGATTCGCGCTTTCAGAGCGCGCGGAAAGAGAAAACGGGCAGCCAGCCCGGCAGCAGAAAACGAGTAAATTCCAATTCCCACAACGCATTTTATTTCATATACGCTGAGGTGTCAAAAAGGGATCTCTCGTCTCCTTTATTTCAGGCCTCCTTTGATCCTTCTGAGGAGCGAGTGAGAGGGTCGGGCCAAGGGTCGAGGTGCGCACATCGACGGAGGCAGTCAGGTTGCCCAAATCCTGCAGGCAGGACCGCCTGGAGAAAGACGACACCCGGGATAACGCTATTCGGAAGAAGATCAAATGAGGATTTTGTTCCGACTGTCGACTGCGTGCGAGGAGACTTTTTTATTTCGTCTGTCGTTTAAATAGTACCTACCGTCCCAAAGCCTTTGCCCGGCCCGAATCGGCTTAAGCTCTGTGGAACCGTGTCTATCTATAGATGGTCCCAGACGGGGAAGCACATTGAAAAATAATACCCGAGTTTTGTCCATGAAACTGAAAATTGACAGCACACCGGCACATCCTCCTCTTTCAGCGCTAAAAATTTCAGCAAAGCTCTTGAGAAGTGCTGAATGATTCTTGTCTCATGTTTCCATCTCCTTTCTGCCTTTATGCGCACGAAATGCTTTTGGTCTACGCAGTGCTGCCAGTGCTGCAGCCCGGCATGGCAATTACCCTCCATCCTGCCTCACGTTTCCTTGGGGTGATCACGACTGATAATTGAAATGCGGATGAATTTTTCTGCGATGGATTTTGTGCACACGATGTCATCAGAAAAGGGCAACAAACTCTGTGAAGCTTTCAATTTGGGCGGAAATTGCATTTTGTATACGAAAATAGCCTTAAGAGTACAAAATGCTCTCAAAACAATATTCCAACGCCATACACTTGCATCGTTCCAAAATGCATCAGTATGATAACCAAGATTGTGGCAACTGACGGAAGAACGTAGGTAAGGTGTGAAGAATCTGCCATGCAGCATTTAGTTCCAGGTCGTTTCAGTTTGATCATCGCATCTTTTCCCAGAAACAAATCACCCTGTGAATTTACATTACGCAAAAGATGTATCTACCTATATCATCGCCCGGAGATGATGCCATCAAATCCACTTCCTTTCAAATAGGAATATCTCCGTCTCAATTCTTCGAACCCAAAAGAAAACCGGGCTGAGAATAAAACGGGAAATCTTCCCAGCAATGTCGGCAACTCTTCCCTTTCCAAAAAACTGGTCATGGACCAGATTCCCTAGGTTACAATGGAACTCATCTCGCAAGAGCGCGACTTCACGGAACATTGCATTTCAAAATTATGTTTACCCAAAAAGAAGAAAATCACTCTTCATCCCCTCTATGCGTGTGTGGACAAAGTGTCCTGGAAAAAGGCGATATGTTTTTCAGGAGGTGTTCTACAATCTTCATCTGCAGTGAAAGAGCAACACCCATCGACTCCAGAGTTTCAGGCCATGGAAATGGTGCTGATCATCAACAAAAACGGTGAAAAATTCTCTCGCCCGTCGATTTTCGCGACAAATTTCCTCCGAAAAAATGATGAACTTCCTCGAATGGACAAATTATCTCCGAAAAGCAAGAAATTAAATATTACTCAAGGGTCGCGTCTTCCTTGGAGAAATGCATTTAGCAACGCACACATGTCCTTGGTCACCACTTAATCTGGCGCACGTCAGACGCCATTGCTGCCAAACTCACCGCACGACAAAATCTCATTCTGAATTTGCTGGTCAGAATGACCAACAGGATGCCGGTGTGTTCCACCACTTCATAAACACCCTGCATTCCGTGAAAAATACGGTTTTGGGCATTTTTCAGACACAGCGGGAGGAGCGCTTGAAAAAAACTGACCCGCAAGATTTTTATGTTGAAAAAAATCCGTCACCCAAAACTCAACAGGCCTCCCAGCGGGTCCAAAAAAGGTGCTCCGAAAACCATCACTTCCAAATGATCAGCAACGCACATGGAGATGGTTTCTGCCGACGCATTTTCGAGACAGCCTGTTCTTGCGCAGCTCTGTCTATATCCTTAAAACTTGATGCTGTTGACATAGGCGACTTATCCGTAAGCCTGTTTTATTTGCCAAAGTCTAATTATCGAGAGAAAAGCGGGCGTAAAAGGCCTATAAAGAAAGACGAAACAGAGATTTTGACATAGCCTACCGAATACAAAGAATTAGGCTCGACAGAACAGACGAAGATGAGAATTCTAGAGAAGGGCCAGAATAAACAATGGCCTAATTACGTAACATTCCTGCGAGGGCCGGCCGCGGAGTCGCACAAAAGCCGGAAAAGCTGATGGCCAAGATAGACGACGGCAGGATGAGGATTGAAATCTTGCGCACGCAATCCACCCCGGCCTATGGCGACAAGGTGGTTAAATTGTTCCGACGCACAGACGGCGCGGAGAAGAACATTTTCAGATCACACCATTTCGGGCACATTCGTAAGTATGTTGACGTTAATTGAAGTTCATTGTCGGCTCTGGGAACAAATGGGAACAAATGGCGCAGACGTCTGGCCTCTGGGAAGGTGTACCTATGACGCATTGTTTGTCATTGAAAACGGTTTGTTCCAACAAAAATCTCGTCAATTTTCTTCTCTTGTGGCCATCAAAAGTTTATTAGCCCGAGAGCGAAAGTTCTGTATAAAGCAAACAGACGCAGTTAGCAGTTATTATTTTTGTTCAGTCCAATTCAGTCGTTGTCAGTTCAGTAATTCAACTTGGCAAAGGGTTCGACCAGGAAGTCGCAGCTTAGTCAGATCAGACCCACCACTACCAGATAGTTGAGTGCCATCAAACCGTAAACAGTTCCCAAGAACGTTGAATAAAATCTGAGCCAAGGCTTACTTTATTGAACCGTTATGACATTTCCTTCCATACCGTACATCAGCTTACTTTACTCTGACTCAAAACTGTTCTGTCATTGAAATACAACGCAAACTGCAATTCCAAGCAAATAACACCAGCAGATGGAATCACACAGTCGAGAAAACTGCTCATTTAAAAAATACACACCAACACCCCCAAATCCGAGGATATCAATTTTCAAGCCAAAGTTCAATAACAGATGAGGTTTCAGAACGGAAATAGCCTAAACAATTTTGTGTATAAAAATTATTTTTAAATTAAATTACCTGCGACCCACACAGTGGCATGAAATTATTCCACACCCACACAATCTCAATTCTTAAAAATAAGGCAAGGATGGATGAAGTTTGAAAACATCAGATGCAAGAAAATGTAAAAGTGACAATTTTATCTAGAAACTGACAACTTGGGGGGGAACAAGAAAGCCTAAACCCCCGCCTTAAAACATGAGCCTAGCGAGCAAACTACGAACAAAATGAAGAAAAAGAAACGAGCAGGTACGTATAAATAAGCAGATTGCATCTGTACACACAATCAAGAGAGTGAACGGGAGCATGATTAAAACGTATGGCACGCAGAAACGCTCATTTAGATGAAGTTATGGACCCATACCAGTGTGCGGAGGAAACAAACGGGTGAGCTCAGAAAGTAAGGAATATTTTTTTATTTGGTACTTTTCCCATTGGCCAGCCGAAAGGACAAATTATCCAACTCCTTAGTTATTATGTGCCGGATATTTGTTGCGATGCCTACACAGAAAAAAAATATTTTAGAATTGAAACGACAATGTTGAATCGTGCGCGCAGTTCATGCTACCAATATGTATGATCACAACAACCAAAACGAATGTTGCCTAAACTCATTACACTTGACAACGTAAACGAAAAAACAGTTGATAATTTTTGGGTATTTCGTTGGCGAACCAGATTTTGCTTGTGACAGCAATCACATGAAAGTTACACAACAATCAAAGAAACAATCAAGAAAACAACAATCAAAATAAATCAATCAAAACACAAACAGGAAACGGAAATTCCAGATTTTTTCTTCATTGTTTTGATGCAGCAAAAATATTTTGTTGCAATTGAATCATTTTTACAATGTTTAGAATTTTGGGATACCCTCTGTTTTGCCGTGCCCACATTCAATTTCTTGTGACCTCGCGTCAACAAATTGACCTGAAACGAACAGATGAAAAACGTCACAGAAGCTGCTGACATCATCAGAGGTCAAAAGAAAGCAAATCATATTGGTCAAAATAGGCACGAATTTTCCTGCCTTTACTGCTACACTTGTCAGTTGTTGCCATACCCCAACTGCTCAAACTTATGAAGTTCCACAAATAGACCCAGGTACCTACCAAAATTAAAAATTAGCTGGTGGTTCAGTTTATTTTGTGTTGCCCCAACCAGAGTTCCCAC
>JASGXE010007076.1:0-29639 GCA_030068105.1 Sinentomon sp. SZTP_YWyxl | reverse complement strand
AGTGTGTGGTCCCTTGCTCTTCTTAATTTACATTAACGACATAACATCTGCAATATCGTCTGGTATCAGACTCTTTGCAGATGACATCGTTGTTTACAGACCGGTGTCTTCCATAGATGAGGCAGCAGTTTTGCAGCTAGACCTTGATTCTGTTGCAAACTGGTGTGATACAAACTCCATGGGTATAAACGCCTCAAAAACATCTGTTATGTCCTTTTCATCATCCCGTTCACCTGCTCTGCATGATTACAGAGTGGGGACAACTGTCTTAGTTAGGCCCGAAACTGTAAAATACTTGGGGTTGACTTTCAATTCTGAATTAAGTTGGGTGCCGCCTCACATTCAAAACATTGTGAAAAAAGCTTCTAATCAATTGAAGTTCCTTATCAGGAACTATCATTATGCTTCGAGGCAAGTAAAGTCTATCTTATACTTTTCAACAGTTCGGTCTTTGTTGGAATACTCCACCACTTCTTGGGCACCTTACCAAAGATGCTACATCAATGCAATTGAGGCTGTGCAGAGGAGAGCAGCGAGATTTGTCTCTGGCAATTTTCGTTTTGGTGCTAGTGTCACATCTCTCATAAATGAGCTTGGCTGGGACTCGCTTGAGCTGCGGAGGACTTTACATGACATTTCAGTTTTTAGGCATTGTGTTCTGAACCATGGGGGTTGGGGTGCTGGACCCTGGATTTTCACTCCAAATAATCACTCCACCAGAGCAGGCACATATTCATCTTTTGTGCCTCCCATTTTATTAAAAAACATAAGACAGAAATTGTTTCTTCCATCGAACCCTTTTTTGTGGAACCAGCTATGTCTTTCCCCAAATATCCTGCATTTTTCTGAGGAGCATTTCATCGCAACAGTTCGCGCCAAACTGAACAATTTGAATGGCTAGGTCGAATATTTTTAATGGATAGGCAGGTACCTTCCAAATTGGGGTGGGTGTCAGAAAAGGAGAATTGATGTTAAAAAAAAATTTAGATTGGACATGGCATAATTCTAATTTGCTTCCCCCTTTTTCTTCTTGTTTTTACTTGAAATTATTCCAAGGACAATTTCTTTTTGACCAAAATCATTGACAATTTTATTGGTTTGCTGTTAAAAACATTAAAAATGAACATATGAATATTAAAAATGCTTTTTTCCCTTTTTCTAGCACCTTTCTACCTTCTCATTAGAAAATGTGTTTGTGTATTGGGTATATTAAATACCTACATTAGACTCAGTAGGAAAGGAGGGCCATAACTCTTATCACTATCAAGGCTTCTAACGAAAGTGAATTGTGAGTGCGGTTGCTTAAGCAAGTTGCTTCCCGGCTTAATTTTCCTAACTAGGTACATTAACATATCAGAATATTCTCATTTTCCGAGAGTTGGGAATTTTGGGAGTTGGGTTGGGAGTTGAAAATTTCTTGGAGTTCGGAAAATCCAATTGTCCTCACCGAACACGGAGGAGAAAGCGGCTGCATTTTCCCAACTCCCCGTATTTTCTTGCAACTTTGGGGGGGGAGCCTCCCCCATCCCCCCCATTAGCTACGGCCCTGAATCACCCTGATGCAAAGCTTTTTTCGCGTTTTGCACAAATCTGTGAGAAATTCTGGAAATGTTTTGGCTGACGTCGGCGGTGAGATCCATCGGCACGTAAGCAGATGTTTGGTGTGCTGCCTGGGCACACCAAAAAGCGCAACATTGCACTTGGCCAATCTGAAAAGGTCAGACTCAGACCACCTTGAAATCACTTGATTCTTCCCCCATTCCATTCGGTGCTCCAGCTGTGAATGAATCTTCAAATTGTCGCAGGGCCCCCACTTTGGTTTTCAATGTTGTTTGCATCTTTATTTCCAAGCAAATCTTCTTCCGAAAGTGATAAAAATTCTTCCTGCCGTCCCAAGGTCTGCCTTGGCGTCCCTGCAACCTAGTTGCGAGGTTGCTCCTCTTTTTGCAGCCCTGCCTGCTGGCATGTTGGGCAATCGCGAACTTGCTTTTGGCATTGTTTGCACAACATGTGATTCTGGTCACATTTTGCTGGCTCGGAGGTCAGAATCACACAACAGCCAACAAACACATTGCAGCCATGTCAAAATCCGCTTCTCCTCCTCCTTGTACATCTGTAATTGCAAATGGGAAAATCCTATGTGGACCTTGGAAAGATAAACTCGTTTAAAAGTTATGAGGTTGGTAGGCAAACAAAATTGTTTGTTTTTATAAGCATATGTACATAAAATTAGTGCTAATTTTTTTTCTTTCTTTTTTTTTCTGTTGTTTATTTCTTATTTAGAAATTTGCAAAATTTTGAATATTTTTATGCGTACCAGAACATCAGAATGAATTGTGGCAATCGGTCGGCAAATCATAGTTGTGGCATTCGGTCCGCCGGTATATAATTTTCCATTGCAATTTCAAAAAAAAAAAAAACAACTCACCAATTATTGTGATGATCCAGAAAGTAATGAATGGGTGATCCAAAGAAGATCAATATCAAAATTGGTGCAAACCAGACTCAGAATAATGAGCTCGATCGAAATTGCAAATTCACAAGGACAGAACACCACAGTCATCACAATATTCAGAATATTATAAATACGATGCCCGAAGGCACCGTCCCTAAACACAAGGGGAAAGAAAAGAGATTAAGAATTACCTAATTAAAATGTCGGAATGATCTTTTTATTAGGGAATGTGTTTCCGGGATGCAACTGCAACCACAGAAGTGGCCAATCTTTTCAATTCATTCCCTGTCAATGACATTTGCATTTGTCATTTTCAAAAGGATTCAAAATTCCTTCTATTTCCCACCCTAATGCTCTTTCCTGGGCATATCGACCTGAATAGGAAATTTGGTATTTTGTAGGTGTGTAAAACCCCATCAACCAACGACTTCTATAGTTAGACTGATGATGGCGCCGACAGTGTGTGGAACAAGGCATGGTGGGTAGGTGGGCCTCGCCGGAGGCAAAAAGCAAAGATCGCGCAACGCAAGCAGATGGGAAAATCTTTTTGGCATGATGAATTTCGATTGTAAAACCCAAATGGCTGGTCCGATTTCAACGGTTTTGGTGTCCTTTTAAAGATCAAAGATTCTCCTAAATTTTAGGATAAATATTTGCCAATGCAATTAAAAAATATTCTGGCCAAGACCGTTCAATGTTGAATGGAATTGAATTTTTCTTCAAATTTTATGCGCTTTCCGCATATTATCTACCCCATATTTTCAATGATTGTTCGATTGTTTCCGTTGTAACATGGTTTTGACCTGTGGAAGAGTTGTGGAGAAATCTTTCACCTTTCCAAAAACACCAGAATCATTGAATTTGAACACCATTTCACCCTTTTCTCACGAGTAAAGGCCCATGGAGGCGTTATTTTGCTTTCGACACAAGAAAACAAAAATATTGTCTTCATGGCGCGTTCTCTGATGATAAAAGGGTCAAATGGTGCTCAAATGCAATGATTTTGATGTTTTTGGAAAGCTAAAAGCTTCCCCTACAACTCTTCCACAGCTCGAAACCATGTTACAACGGAAAAACTCGAGCAATCATTGAAAAAATATGGCAGAAACCGTCAATTTTGCTGGGTTTTCTTGAGTCGAAAACAAACACAATGCCTCCATGGCGCGTTTTCTCACGATAAAAGGGTCAATTTTTGGAAAGCTAAAAGCTTCCCCTACAACCAGGGATGGGTAGGTATAATATGTCACGTATTATACGGTAAAAGTTACGGTATTATACGTGGTATAATACGTACGTATAAAACCCACGTATTATACGTCTCGTCGGATGTCAGCACATGTCACATGTTTTTGGGGTGCAACGTGGCAGGTAAATTGTTTGGGCATATTGCCAGAGTTGTAAGATATGTATTTTTCCAGATAATTAAAGAAGTTTAAACGAAAACGAACATGGCCAAGATACAATACATGTGCATGAACATGTCGACATTGATGTCAGGTGATGTTTAGTCGATTCGTTCATGTTGTGTGAAATAATGGGACTGGGAATTTTCTTTTCGTTGACTGCGATGTTTTCACATTTTCTTTTCTATGTAATGGGCTTCATTTTTTGGACCTAATGTCGGCACAAAATGAACAGCGACAGTTGTTAGATGGGATGTGTCATGGTTCATGCATGGCACAAGTGAAAACACTTGAACTCATTTTTCTTAATTTTTCTATTTTTGCTTCTTCAGTTTACTAACAGATTCAAGGTACAATGCTTGAAATTTCCAAGTTCAAGGTACCTACCCACAGCAATGTTGAGCACGAGTGGGCAGTTGGATTGGATTTGTTTGTGACAAATGGTGCTGTTTATGCCCAAATGAGATGCAGCAATGTTTTAGTAAATCCAAGACACAGTGTGCAAAATTAAACTCATTCAAAAATGGAAAAAATAACGTGGCCTTCACTGCTCTCTGTCACTACGAGTACAATGCCCCAAACTACTCTTCCTCTGGGGTTACTCGTATTTCACAAATGTTTATGGAGATGCAAATTTTACTTTCCAGTTTTCCATCTTGCCACTACATTTGAATTCTATTTTATATTTTCTCAATTTTTTTTATATTTTCCCAAATTTTTTCGGCGTTATAGCAGTACTTAAGAAAGAAGGAACCTTGAGGTGATAGGCCGCTCGAAAGACGAAAAATGGGAAAATTTAGAAAAGGATGTTGAATGTGCCAAAAAGAACTGTGTAGGCCTACCTACTGAGCTCCCAATGCAAACAATAAAAAGAGCATTACCTATCTCTTGATCCTCCTCTGTCTGGATCAAATGTTGCCGAAAACTAGTTCTCAAAAACTTTGGGCTCTCAACATGGTTGGTACCTACAACAATTGACAATCAATTTTCACAGATTCAATTTAATTAAAAAAAACAGGTATTCAAAAAGAAAATTATATAATTTTTTTCGATTCACACCCAACTTATTTTGTGCAGGAATTTGTTGGTTACTGCTCTTTTCTGATCTTGTGCAAAGTGCAGACAAAACAATGACCAAAAAATGATACCATTGCAATGGCAAAAAGGTGTTGTAACTGCTCATCACAGTTATTTCGCATGGAAAAGGCAGCAGCAATAGTTAGGCCTGCCTAACAAATTATTTTCAACATTGGTATCTACCTGCCTGTGTTCTTTTTGCAACTGATAAAAACACTTATTCTGTTGCCACTCTTTTCTCTTTTAATTTAGGCCTGCTTGCTCACTTGCATTGCGATGTGCTCAAAATAACGAGAAAAACTACGTGCCACATGTCTTTTTTGGTTTTATACGTTTTATACACGTATTATACATGAGTATAATACGTCACGTATAATACGTGTCCAATTTCCAATTTACCCATCCCTGCTTACAACTCTTCCACAGCTCGAAACCATGTATGTTACAACGGAAAAACTCGAGCAATCGCCAATCATTGCAAAACTATGGCAGAAACCGTCAATTTTGATAGGTTTTCTTGAGTCGAAAACAAACACAATGCCTCCATGGCGCGTTTTCTCACGATAAAAGGGTCAAATGGTGCTCAAATGCAATGATTTTGATGTTTTTGGAAAGCTAAAAGCTTCCCCTACAACTCTTCCACAGACTGAAACCAAGTTACAACGGAAAAAATCGAGCAATCATTGAAAAGATCTGGCAGGAATCCCAAATTTTATCACATCTTGACTTTAAAACTTTTCTCCCTCCAGCTATTACGGGGTTTCAGCAGCAAAAAGTCGGAATTGTAATACATGCCAAAAATCGCCCATTTTCTGGCTTTCTGGCAAAAAAAGTTTGATCAAAATCCGTCACGTGGTTCAAGAGATATTGACATTTCTGTGTACGGGCTACCGCGATCCGCTGTTTACTTGCATTGTCTTTTTATTCACTCTCTTCTGCATTTTGCCCACCAAAGCCATGGCGGCAGATTCTCCAAGCGCCACATCTGACAATGGTGAGGGGTCCTCTGGCGCCTCCTCTAATTATTCACCTCGTTGCCATCAACACAGAAAAACAAGACCCCGAAAAGTGGCAAAAGCAGGTTAACTGCTTGAAGCCAACAACCAAACAAAATGGTGGGGAAAACTTCACTGAATGCAAATAAGGAAACTCATGAAATGCAATGTAGGTCTTGGGACTGCCCTAAAATTGGAGAATGTGTGCCAACTATCAAATATCAAGACAGCTATCACTCTGCTTGAATGTCAGGGTTAGATTTCAGATATCTTACTCGTACTTCAACTCAGACCTTGTTGAGCTTGCATATCAAGATGATGCCATGCCTTTGAAAGGCATAAATAAATTAAACCATGGGGTGATCAACTCTGGACCAGCACCACTCCCGAGATAGCGAACCAAAACTCTGCCATTGAAGTAAATGGCAAAGACCTAGCCCGCTACCCCAGACCAGCGCCAATCCAGAGTTGATCACTACACTGAAAGTGAGTTGCTCAAAATGACACCAAGTGGATAAAAGATACCTAACTCTATGTAAAAAACTGAAAACGTAAGAAATAACTCCGGCAAGCAGGTGCATATCAAAAATACAGGAATGAAACACGATGGGCAAGTGAATGAGTATCAAAGAAATAGTACCTCTAGGCCAACCTAAAAATAATAACTATACAACAGTACGGTACAAAATGTCACAGATTTGGTCAACAGAAAGCAGACCCAGGTGCAACAAGACACGGTTGTTAAAACTGTGAATGGTGTGACAAAGATTCAGTTCTAATGGGAGAGAGTTCCATATTTTAATGCCCCAGTAAGTATGATTGAGTTTACCTTTGACAGTGTTAACCACAGGAACAATGTAGCTGTGCGCAAAAGAGCTGCGGGTGCTCTTAGAAACCAGCCGGGACCTCTTACAGGCTTCTTCAACACATATAATCCCGTTAAAATCTTTGAATATCAACAGTGCAGCACGACAGGCTATAGAATGGAAGATGGATTTTATGTGAAGACTGGTAAAAATTGAATTTTGTTCTTGTATAAAATTTTCTTTCCTATATATGTGCACGAGAATAGATTTCTTTAAAGGTTTGCCTCTTCCATCGAGAAGGACAACATGGTAGGTCAAAGGGGACAATTTGGCGGTCACCTGATACGGGCCTTGCCAATTGCGTAAGAGTTTTTGTGCCAAACCCACAACACGAATTGGGAAAAACACCAAATATTTTTGACCAACTTCAAACTCTTCACTTGAACGACCTTTGTTATACCTACCCAGCGGCACAAATGGCCTGTGATTTTTCCACTTTTTTTGAACTACCTAATTCCCTCATTCGCTGAACATCAGCCAGGACCTCGTCATGGCTTCTGTGGTCAGTTTCCGGAAATTGAAGGTCAATTGGGCGAATAGGATTGAATCCAAATAATAGGCTAAAAGGACTTTCTCCTCTTGTGGAATTGGGAGCTGCATTTATTGCAAAACGAAGAAAAGGTAGGTAGGCCTAGTCATTAGTCAACCCAGTCTCGATGAGTAGGTGTACAGTGTGATGTTGTTTCTGGTGATGTTTAGTATAAATGGCAACATTTTCAA
The DNA here is from genome assembly GCA_030068105.1 of Sinentomon sp. SZTP_YWyxl. Lineage (NCBI taxonomy): Eukaryota > Metazoa > Arthropoda > Protura > Sinentomata > Sinentomidae > Sinentomon > Sinentomon sp. SZTP_YWyxl. The sequence continues at coordinate 22,123 of JASGXE010007076.1, read as the reverse complement.
TTTCATTAAATATTTTCAATTTCACAGGAATTAACATACGATGCCAAAAGTACCTATCTATTCGAATGTGGTATCACTACTTTTAACCTAGAATTGGTTAGACCTGGACCAATATTGATTCCCACTTCTGGAAACTGATACCAATCGTAGGTAGGAACCGAACGTTTTGGTAAGAGACTTATAGCAGCAGCGATGCCATTAGGTAGGTAGGTGGGTACCTATCGTCTTTCGAGAATTTGATATCAATGCCATGGGTACAGGGCCGGCCTGACCGTACGGTCAAAACAGCATTTGCCCAGGGCGCCAAATTGTCAAAGGGCGCCATGTCCGCTATGTATTTGCGCCAGGTACCTAATTAAAACAGGCCTGCGTGGACATCGACTGCGGAAGTGTTCTTGGCTTCATGTCTTGTATTTATTTATTTATTTTTGAACAACAAAACAGTGACATGACCGGAACTGCTGCTGACAAGTTTAACATCACACACACGAACAAAAATGAGAAGTTGAAAATATTTAGCAAGCATAGTCAAAGGGTCAAAAACTTAAATCAACTGTGAACATTTCAGTTGGTGCGGGATATTCGTGCCATAGAATTTGAAATCCGTAGAGCATTCTTTGGAAGGCTGTTCCACTTCAGAATGGTTTATGGAAAAAAAAAGAATTAGCATAGGTTGAATGCCTAGCCAATGGGTGATAGAAGATAAGACCATTGTCCAGACGGTGCTGGGTAGGTTTTAATGTGTAGCACGTGGGAATAGAAAAATCATATGAACCTGTGAGGATGTCAGAAAAAAGCTGAAGGCAATGGGCATCTCGCCGCTGCTGCAACGATGCCAATACAAGTCAGTTAGAATCTCGGTAACACTGGCAGTTCGCTCATATCTACCCAAAATTGCTTGGCTGCTCTTCTTTGAACGCTTTCCATTGCTTTAATATCTCATTTTTTCACCGGATTCCACACTTCACAAGCATATTCAAGGGATGGCAAAACAACCGAAACATAAGCGATTTTCTTGCATTGGGAAGCCGGCCGGCCAACGGCCTTTTTCTCGTAAGAACTTCTCATCACCCAAGGACGGAAGTAAGGTTGACGTTATTGTTAGCCTAGGTACTACATGGAACATCCCATACCATCCCACAAAGCACCGAAAGGAACAATAAAAAAAGGCCACAGAAAAGGGGTAGGTACGTACTTCAGCAATTCAGGTCAACAATGTTAATTTTTTTTACATTGAGAAAGTGCAATTTGAATCCTGAATGAACTCCAAAATATCAAGTATTTGGGACCTCAGGGGAAGAGAATACCTCCCTACAAAAGCTCTACCTCGTAGAACCCCACTGAGGTCTACCCCGGACCCATAAGTGACAGCACACCCCCTTCTCAAAGAGCTGATGGATCTAGCCTTGGGCTGGGGTGCAAAAATCAAACTGCCCGGGGCGCCAAAAAACCACGGGCCGGCCCTGCATGGGTACCTACCTCACTGGTATCATGCAACACCAGTGTTCCTTTTCGGTTTTTTGACTTTCTTGATTTTTTTTTTAAATGTGAATAGCAGGCTATGCTTTGGAAAGGCAATTTTGAACTTAAAACGCAGACTTGAAATCATGGCCAAAGGTGTCGGCCTTGATGAAGATGTTCACATCAGCAATGGAACAAGCCAGGAATCTAAAATTAAACCAAAACGCAGTGCAGAACCTAGTGCCAAACAGTCTGTGTCTAGAAAGGTTTGTATGAGGATCTTTCTTTACATGTGTACCTCTGAAATGCGTGATGTGTGTTTGCTATTGAGCTGAATTATTTGGTATCAATGCTGTTGTCCCTTGTCCAGCTTTTTCACTTTTTTGGTAGGTACCTTGCTATGGTTGTCTATGAAATCATAACCAAGTTGGTGTCGCCAATTCTGGTTTTGGCCAGATTCCTTGTCAATTCAATCGATAAAAAAAGCTTACACCAAGTCCGTAACATACCTACGTCCATTCATGCACCTGGTCATAACCCCCTTTTCTTCTTCAACCTTTCTATTGGCCAACTCACTTGGTTTACAAAACCACTTGCTCCACGTTTTATCTGCAGATGTCTTCTTGCTTTGCACCAATTCTTATTCTGGATGCACTTTTGGCTGGAATTTTGAAATAAGATTTCAGCAAGAGAACAGTCACAAGTTGAAAGTCGGTGGGTAGGTACCTACCTACCTATGGTTGGTACAAGGAGACGAGATCACTAAAGGTGCAACTAATCCAGGAATTTTTGAAAAACCGGCTCCGGGCAAACCACATGGAATAAAAACAGACAACCGAGGTTTGAGAGCTGGGTGAACCAGTCAGAATCAAGACAGTTCCTACACTGCTCAATCTTGAGAGGTTTTGCAGATGGTTTGTCGGAACCCAAGCACTCAACTGGAAAGAAGTTCGGCAGCAGCATGCCAGAGCTCAAGGTTTCTTCACATGCAGTCGTATTTTTAAAATTGTCCCTTGGCCACCAGAATGCATGTTTCATTGTTCTTAACGTAGGTATGCATCGTTTGAGTTATGAAGATATATTCCTGCACTATTTTTTGAAAGGCCCGAGCCGTTGAGGGTACCTACCTATTTCTTGTCAGGACAAGACAAAATCAGGCCTTTCACTTTTTCAATTTCTTCAGGTTGTGGTGAGATGTTTGCCACCATCGATGACCAAAGAGATGTTCATGGAGGGTGTTGCACCTTTCCCGGAACATGATTATTTCCATTTTGTCAACGGGGATCGCAGTATGGGATTGCATTCCTTTTCCAGGGCATACATCAACTTCACAAATGATGAGGATATACATTTGTTTACAGAAAAGTTTGATGGCTATGTTTTCCTTGATGATAAGGGTTGGTATGTTGCCAGAGTTGGGTGGACACTACGTTCCAAATCTTGTAGGCCTACGGATCTTTTTTTGGATACCTAATTACTTAATTCTCGCATAGATAATGTTTGTTTAGTGAATTATTTTTCACGGGACCAACATCTGGAATTCTTCGAATGCGTGATTCTTAAGGCCACCGCAAATATCTAGTTCAAATCATGTAGGTAAATGATATTTGCGTAATTGGAGTTAATGTGAGTTTATCCCCGACTACTGAATCCATTTAGATGCTTGCAGAGAGAAGTTTCAGAATTTTCAGAATGCAAACTGATGCCTCGTATTTGTCGTATTGATTATGCTAGCTAGGCTACTCTCCTCGACCTTCCCCGGCCAGACATTAAAATCAGGTAGCAGGCTACTTTCTTTGCATTTTCAATTTCATGACTGCTGTGCAGTTTTTATAATAGGTAGGCCCACCAGCCAAGTTATGCCTTCGGCACTTGTTGTATTGGCACCCAGCTAACTTCTTCCTACATTTTTTTTTCTCTTGCATGCCAATTTTTGCTGTTGTCTAGGGCTTGATTCAAAAATCACTCTTCTTTGAGTTTCTTGGTTCTTTGCTTGAATACCCTGCTTTTGGGCTTTACTGTGCCTTGCAAACATCAACTACTGATCATCTTGAACTGGCATCATCGAAACCGTTTTGGCATGCTTGAGGCTGCAATCATGAAAGTGATTATTCTCTCTTTGCAGCCATTTTCATTTTTTCCTGGCCATCATTCCATGAGCCGTTTTCACTTCTCACAAACCTATTTTTCATTTGAGGATTTCATGCCCTCCTATCCATAAAAATTCTTGCGTTGTTTGTCAAATTGACTTGATAAAAATTGCACCTCCATTTTCTTAAGACGTAGGTCATTTTTACGTAGGTACTTGGATGTGCTGATTGTTGCATTGCGAAATAATTTTACCATTTTTACTGATTAAAAAATGCATGCCTCTGCACGAAGAGCATTTTGACATAGCCCACCTCTCCGGATGTTTTTTGATGTGTTATTTTTGAAGCATCTTGTTCCTTGAATAGATCTGAAAAACATGGCTGGTTTATATTGATTTTTCAGGAAATGAATACATCGCCGTAGTGGAATTCGCACCATTCCAAAAGCTTCCCAGACCGCAAAAGAAAATCGATCCAAAGATTGGGACGATTGATTCTGATCCGGCTTATCAAAAGTTTCTGGAAAGTTTAGCTGAATCTGTGCCAACTTTACAGTCAGCTGAGAATGCTCTGCAGGAAATAGAAGCACGAGAACTGGAGATGAAGGGCAAGTTGTAGCTCTACGCCTCTATTTTATAGAAGTCTTACCTATATGAATACAAACTAAGCTTTTTACGTATACAAAGTGGGCTCTGTCAAGGTCCTGGTTATGCCGCAGGCAGGTAGCAGGCAACAAAAAGATAGCATTCCTTGTTTCGTCACATGCAACTTTTCATTAGATTGCTCAATAAGGTTTAGAAAAAGTTTGTTTCTACTGAATAGGTTGTTTGAAAATGCAAGCTTGCTGTTCAGCGATTACAGAAATTCAACTTTCTTCCCCTGACTTCAGTAAGTGTATCCACTTGGTGTAAATTCGAGATTGCCACAATAGGTAGGTAACTGTTAAGGAGGTAGGTAGGTACCTATATCACCAAAAGACTGCAATTTTCAGCATTGTGAAGATGTGGCCTGCATTGTTTTCTCAATTGGGTACCTGGAGAATTGCAATCTGTTTCGTCAATGGGTTGTTGAGTTGAAGATAACTTTTAACAAAGCATTGTTTATTGGTTGGAATAATGAATGGTTGATCATCCACATCTCGCTATGCGACTGACCTCTAGCCGAGGCTACTGATCTAGCTAGTTTTGTAAGGCTCATCTGAGTTTTGGCCTGGAAAATCTCAGCTCGTATTTCACTTGCATAATTTTGCAATCACTATTGTTTTGTTTTCACGTTTTGTTTTTGTGATGTTATGTTGCAGAGCAAAAAGGTGGGATGTCCACCCCACTACTCGAATATCTGAAGCAGCGACAGTTGGATAGGCAGAGGTTGCGAGATGAAAGGAGAAAGGAGCAAGAACGGCGTAAGAAAATGGAGAGAGACAGATTTGAACAGGCACAGATTGCAGCACAGTTAAAAGCGGAACGAAATCGGAATGCAATGAGTAATGGCATTGACCACAGACCTGGAAAGTATAAAGTTAGTAGGTACCCTGTTTTTTGTTTTGTAGGTATATGTGTATATAACAAAAAAGCCTATCATAGCTTTTTCATATCATTGCAATTTATTATTTGCAGTAGGGACTGCATTTTGAAGAGTCAAAAATTTGAAACAGCTTGGCATGCCAAGTAACACTCAACTATTATTATTATTATTATTATTGACAATTAATTTGCCAAGACACAGTCCGGCGCAACGAGTCAGGTCAAAGTGAAAAATGTATGAAATAAAGCTCGACATGCCAAGGAAATCCAGCTCGGGTCAAAGTGAAGGTGTGAAATTTTCCTGGACCATGATTCTGGGGCGTGTAACGCATCCACATCTTGATCTGTCAGCTTTCATGTTCTGTAACGTCTATTTATGATTTAGGTGTCTCAATTATGCTTGGCTGGAATATTTTTGGTGGAGCTGGAAGAGAGTTGCAATATCATAAAAATAGTCATAGAATGTCCCGAAATTGTGTTTATTTTGTTGACAGCAGAGCCATTTTGTCACCAAGTCCAGGATGCCACATGCGGCACTCTGCTTTCCACTTCATAAAAGACCAGACACAAGCATGTGGATTAGCCTCTAAAGTCCAGAGCGCCACATAGGGTGCTCTGCTCCTTCTAAAATTATGACTCTGCTGCATGTCTGGTCTTTGTGTCTGGAATGGCTGGCCTTTGTGACGTTCTGGACTTGGTGCCACTGCATAAGCAATGTAAGCTATCTGGTTTGTGCAATGCATCCAAATGGGCATATGGATGCAGAGGACTGGAAGAGGTTAACAGATATCAAAAGGAAAAGTAAAACCAATGCAACAATGATCACCAACATTTTGCCGGTTTTGAACCTTTCTGATCTCCAATGAAAAGTTTGTAAATGAAAAGTTTAGGCACAGCAAACCTGACCAGCTCCACTTCTTTGCACATACTCATTATTCGCCTATCTCTTCCCCTTGACTGCTGAATGAGAGAGGAGATGACCTTATCAGAAAGCTTCAGTTTTTGGTGAGCGCTGTACCTACCCCAAACCCCCTGCCATGGGGCTCCAGATCAGCAGAGGCCTTCCGCTACAAATTCGAGATCTTGTTGGGCCAAGCACTTTTTTCCTGGAATTTTTTCTAATTTGAGTGGGAACTCACAGAAGTTTCTTGGTGTTATTCTCCTCGTTAAATCACGAGATCGTGAGAAATTCTAACCAAAGGGATCTGATCGAAAGATCTTCCCATCTTGTAATTAAGAGGATAAAATGCCTAGAAACTAAGTTAGGACACATTTTACCACCATGCATTGCCAGAAAACAACATTCCTGATTAATTCGATGTTGATTCATTGTCATGGGGCCTTTTCAAAACTTTCAGGCCTGTTGCTGAGCAATTATTTGTAACTGCATGGTGCATTTTTGGATCCATTATAGGTTTTGAAAGGTTCGGCAAGAGATGATGATGGCTATTACGACCGTGAATCATACCAAACAAGAGCCTATCCGTCTGATATGGGTCAACGAAGATCTATGAAGGCTGCAGAAGCTGAATCAAGCAATCAGAGGGAAAGGGGAAATCTTCAGAAGGTCAGAGCCAAGGAACCTCAGCTGAACAGATCCACTGTGAAGAAAGACGTGTTGCCGGATAGAACGGTCCGAAAACATAGCTATAACCAAGAACGGACGAAGGAAAATAAGGAAAGGTTAGGCTTGTGTGTGGGGGAAGGTTTGGCTTTGTGTGGGGGAAAGGTTTGGCTTGTATCGGGGGGGGGGGTAAAATTGTGGGGACCCAAATCTTTTTCTTCGATCTACATCCTTGCTGTGTTTCGCAGGAACTCGTATCCCCAGAGTTTCCAACTTCGAAGATTCATCCATCGTAAGCGCAGGGTTCCACATCTTTTTGGAATTTTGTTTCACTGACTTTTGCCTGTTCATTTCTCTGACCATTGCTGTTCCTTTTCCCTGACCTTTGCTGATCCATTTTTCTACCTTACCTTAAATTTTCACTGTCAAATGTCAAAAGCTGTCGTCGGTCTTACGGTATCTGGGTCAGAGCTCCAGCGAGGTTCTAATGGACAGGTTCTCTGGCAGAGCGTCTGGAGAACGGAGCCCTCCAGAAGCTGAAGAAATTTTAAAATTTGGGTGTTTATTTTGGCCTTGCAATTTCGATTCTTGATCATTTTAAGCTCCTTATGATCCCTGACTTTCAGCATAGTTTTGAGTAATTCCCTGACTTTTGATGTGATTCCCTGACCTTCCCTGACTGTGGGAACCCTGTAAGTGTGCAGCACCACTTCACTTCATAATATGCCTGGGGGGGAAGGGAGATAGAACATGCTTCTCACTGTATCAACAGGGTTCCCACCCGTCCTGGAATGTCCTGAATTTTGACATGTCTGTCCTGGAGAGTCCTGGAATTTTTTTCTGGTGGAAATGAACTGTTTTTTTTTTGTGGAAATGACTGGAATAAAGGTGGGCCTACTGTAGTCGTAAGCAGGCATGCTCATTTGTGTCTGTTTGTTAGACGAATAAGCTACTATATTCTGTAACTTTTCTCTCCCATTTTAGCATGTCGGTACTGAGTCAGAACAATAACTAACTAAACTAAGTAGTAAGGTACCTATGTCGTGGGCATATTTGTCAGTTTGATATAGAATGTGGCTGGCAGACCTCGGCCCTCGCCATATTTCAGAAGAAAATGTGACTTTTAACGCATTAAATTGCCATTTGGAGAACCCATATTTGTCAAAAGACTCCAGCTTTTGGGTGATTCCGTCTGCCGGGGCTCTGCCCCCTGGACCCCCACTGGGGGGTTTCCATCCCCAGACTCCCCGTAACTGGAGCTCAGTGTTCTGGAAATGTCCTGGAAAAATTATTCAAATTTCGAGTGTGAACCCTGTATCAAGCAATTGACAAGGCAGTGGCAGGTGAGCATTAGGCCGAATGTTTGGAATGGAAATTTGGCTTTTGTGCTGAAAATTTCCTTCGTAACAGAGGAGTTTTGATCAGCAGAAAAGGAAAAAACATGAAAAGGGGCATTCCATTGAAGGCGTCACATGCTTGCATTGTCAGGATGTGCAAACAATCCCTCAACTGTTTCCAAAAATGAAAAAAAAAACTTAAATCTTCCCAACAGCTGGCTTTGAGTAACTGGAACGATATTTCAATTCTGGAATCTTGTCAGCCATCCGATTGAAAAACTCCGTTTTCTTTTCTCTTTTTAACTGCTCATCAGATCAGTAAAGCTTCATGCTAAACAAGATAAAGTTTCTGAAGAGGATCCTCCCAAGCCCCCTGAAGCTGTTCAAAAATCAAGAAGTGCAGCTCAGAGGGACACTATTGCTCAGGAGTGCAATAATCAATCACAAGAAGAATCTCAGAAAATCGACTCTCAAATAAAACCTGATTCCAAAGTGCACACTTCAAAAGTGGATCATCCTGAAAAGAAAACGAATCAGCACAACAGCAGTTCCGTTCAGTCGGAGGGAAAGCAAGATTTGGGGGCCACAGATGGAGTTAGTTCAGTACGGAGAAGCAGCATGAAGTCTTCGGGAAATTTGCTGGAAAAGGCTGACTCTCCAGTGCCCGGGGAAAGGAGGGATTCAGCAGCAGAAAAAGAGGACTGGATGGAGCAGAAGGGGCAGGATTCAGGGGTGTCTGAGGTTGGTGAAACCAGCACCGACAAGGGGGACAAAGCTAAACGTCTGAGAAATAGGGTAAGATGGGTTTCTTGCTATTTAATTCAAGTTTTTTTAACTTTTTCTTCAACTCGACACTAAAATATCGGACAGGAAACCGCACCTGCAAATTGTTCAAACCCCCAGAATGAATATTGTTCAATGGTAAACGTTACGTAATCAGTTCCTTAATGCCCGCTTAGCTTTCCACTTGGATAGTCATGTTTTTTCTAACATCATATTTTTTAAATGTTTTTGCTAGCATCATATTTTTTAATCTTTCATGGCGACACCATGTGAGGCAGTTGGAAAATGGTTTGCAATAATGATGAGGTGAAAAAGATTCGATGTTCATGTTTACAGTTCGTGACTGCTGAAAATTTTTTGCCGACTGATAGATTTGAAGCGCTAAATAGGATAAGGGCTTATCCCACAATTTTGCATTTTTACATTTTTTGTATTTTCTGGTATTTTGGATGATGGTATTTATTATTTCTTTTTTTTTATTTTTTATTTTCTATTTTTATTTTTTTCATTGTCTCCTTCATTGTTGATATGAATGAAAAAAATTGACTTATCTCAAAACAGAAATTTTGGGGTTAAGCCCTTATCCTATTTAGCCCTTCATTTCTTGATGCACATGAATAACAATTAACCTTTTGAAATTAGATAATTCGGCTGATGAGACTGATCATGAAGATGAAATGCATTTCAACGCAATCTTTGTCTGCATCAGCAATATGTGGTGGCTGTTGCTGGAATCGGGAATACCACCTATCTGCCAATCCTTTGCTGGCTTTATTGATCAGGCCTACCCACAGTGATAATTCTCATGGTCAGGAATGGTTACCAGATTGTACATCTTTTTTTTACCCAAGGACCGACCTGCATTGGAGATTTATCGGCCAGGGATGCGACGCAGTGCACAGAAAAAGGACGACAATCGCAACGATCAGTCGGACAAAAAATCAAGTTCACCTGAGGGAGATAATCAGTGCCAGAACCGCACTGAAAATGAGGACATCGATACTGAAAATGACCGTAGCATGCCCAGTCATAAATATCAGACAGGCAGCGGTCATTATTCTTCATCATCGGATGGCTACTATAGAGGGTCTGGCAGATCTTCTTCCTATGGCAATCCAAGGTATGGCAGGGAGAGAAGGGGAAATAACTCCGGTTATGGAGGGGGCAGTGGAGCTGATCGGAATAGCTATTCTTCGGAACGACGTGGCGGGGGAAGGAGGCATGATACGTGATGTGGCCAGCCGCTGGTCTTTTCGAATTGTGACAGATCTCTATTCTGACGTGGAAGTTATTCTTTTATTGATAAAATATTATAATTATTGCTCTATTTTGCATCTTACTTCTTTCTCATGCTGTCAGGATGGTCACATCACACACAACACTGCTGCCGATGATTTGACTTTTCTAGTCGGCGCAAGTGACCATAAAAATCACAAAAACATTTAGAAATGAATGAACTGACATTGAAAAAGAAAAATTGCATTTACTCGTAAGCACTGTTTCGTGGAAAATCTTGCATCAAAAACTGACCAGCATTTGATCTGTTGGGTTCCAGCTATGCCAGGACCAAACACCTTGCTTTTGTCAAAGACTGACATCACTCTCCTCTCTGATCAACTTACCCAAACTGCCAAAAATGAGTTGGGATGAATCTAGTGAAGGGTTAGTCATGTTACTGCCTGTTGATATCATGTATCAAGCATCCTTGGTTGGTTATTCACGAACAAAGGTTTGATGTGCATAGAGGGACATTGCAGAATTTTGTGCTTTTTGCCAAGGCGAAGGCCTCCTGCATTTCACATTTTCCATTTCTTCTGCCAGACTCCAAGTCATGTGATTTTTAGACCCGTTGCCACACCATTTGAAATCATTGAGCAGACAATTCTTATTCTTTTTTGCTATAATAGTAAAAGTGCCCGACCAGAAGAAATAAGGGAAACTCTGAACGTGTGTACAGACAGAGTGGCAGAAACGTTTTGCTTGGACTGGCCTGTTGGTTGCTGCATCATCTTGTTCCAATTGACAGCACATCCCTGCCCCTGGTGTTGATTGTGGGTACAATCGTAACTCCTGCTCGATCTCATTTATGCTTGATGCATTGATGCAGGTGCATCGGTCTCAGAGCTGTAACTACCGTCACGATTTCTTGAGCTCATCTACTTAAGAGGCCCCTCGTATATTAATTGGTTTTCCCCACCTTTTCAGGTTGCGTTGAAGAATTCTTTCAGATTTCGATGTTGCATGACATGGTGTTCACTGTTCAGACTCTGGGCTTGGCGGGGACTGCTTTTTTTGCTCTTGTCTTTTGCTGTGGGAAAAGCGAAAGAGATTTTGTGATCCTGTTTTCACCAAAGTTTCTCAAAAATACTTACTTTTTGACTGATGAAGCCAGTTTTTCAAAATTTGACTTGAAAAGTGGATAAAACACTCGGAAACAACAGTTATGTAACTAGCGAGCATGTAAAATGACAGGCATATTGAATAACTTGGACTCTGAGCCAAATAATGCAATTCTGACTTCATCAGTCAAAAAAACGCTTTTTTCGTCGTGTGCCAAATTTTACCTCTCAAGCACTTCTGGTTGCTGAGAAAAAGCAAGCGGAAGTTCAAAAATACGTGGAAAAACGAAAGCGGTTAAAACGTGCCTTGAATTTAGTGGATTTTTCAAAGTAAATGAGAAATATACTGTTGTGCGAAAAAAGTGTCACGTGGGAATCGCGATAGCTCTTCAACCAATAAAGCTACCGCAATGGTAATTATATCATTGGAATCAGCATGAAACGGACCATTTGGTGGTGCCAATGTGAACAAAGACCAAAAATTAAGTTTTTTCTCATTTTCTGACCCCCCGCCCCCCTTAAGTGGATTCTTGCACAATGTTGATCTGTCCTTTCCCAAGTTGTACACTTGTGTTGTCTCTTATCGTCCAGGCTGGGATGCATCTGCAACAAATGTCTGCTAGTATTGTAGAGAGAGATTCACTGCACCACCTACTCTTTTTCTCATCCTTGCTCAGGACAATCTGCAGCTGTTTTCTGAACCAGAGAACAGCAGATCTGAAATTTGGAGTCCTGCGTGTCTTTCCAAATTTTAGAGCAGCCGCTCTCTGGATCTCAACAGCAACGATGTGTGCCAAATGCAGTCGCACAACAGATCATCTTCACCAACCCAAATAGCATTTCGTACACTCACTTCTCTATGGTTTTCTCTCCATTTTTACGGGTGAGTTCCGCTGACGTTTCGAGGGCATCACACTTCTCGTTGACGAAACACCAACGAGGAGCGTGACACCTCTAAACATCTTTAAGAGCGGAACTCACCTGTAAAATGGAGAGAAAATTATGAGAAGTGAGTGTAGGAACTGTTAACCAAAACTCTAATAGTTTCCAAAATATCGCCTATGGCGAGTTCCTATTTATAGCAATAAATAAATAATTGTTCAAAATCGGCCTAACCAAAATTTGTAGGCACAATACAAAATGACAGAATTACAAGGGTTCCAAATTTCAGCACCCTAAGAGGGTCAGTAAAGTTCCAATCCGTGGGGTGATCCAGTGTGGATTAATGCTAATCCGAGGTTGGGAAGTAAATTTTTGCCATTTTCTTCAATGGAAAAAATTTACTCCACAACCTCGGATTGACGTTAATCCACACTGGATCACCCCACGGAATGAGAATTACCAAGAAGGGTAACAGTTTCAGATCTGGTGCTGTGCTCAGTAATTAATTGATCTATGTGTAGATACGTTGGATAGAGAAATGCTTCAAACATCCCCTGAACAGTTTTTGGAAGCCCTGGAGGTAGGAGTCCCCAACTTGGGCTATAAACCATTTTTAACTGCTTTTTCAAATTGTCATCTCTCTCAAGACGATTTCCGCTTTGTTTCCATGATGAAACCAATCTTCCTGCACTTAAATTTCTTGGTCTAGCTTTAAATTCAATTTTTCACCATGGTACACAAGGGCATGCTCAAGAATGAGAATGACTTTTGCGCATTTCAGAGTGGGAGATCGAATGACTGCACAATGCCTGAAAGATACCAAAAATGGATGGGTCCATCACAAGGTCTCCTGCCTTAAAAACGTACGCTCTTCAAATTTAGCCAGCACACCTAAAAATATCAAATTACAGCTTTGTAAAGTTTCATTCAAGTTGGATAAAGTTCACCGGGCAATTCTCATCGGAAGCTGACCAACCCTCGTAGCTCTGCAGGAAGTATGTCAGGGAGAAAACTTTTTGAACCACCTTCATAGTGCTGGATATGACTGATGCATCACCTTGTGTGCAAAAAATACAAAACACTTGAGAAACGATTTGTGAAAAAGACATCTTTTATTCTTTCTCAAGCATTAACAGGTTCTACTCAATAATTTTTAAATATTTATAATCATAATTATTGTTAAAAATTGAGCAGGGGGCTTGGTTAAGCAGATTAAGCAAATCATTTTTTTTTTGACCGAGCTGGCAAGGTTTTTCTGCACAGAGTGTCATCCAATGCTCTCTGAAACCTGCACATCCATTTTGCGCCTTTTGAACAAAAAAGAAAAACAGCAAAACGAACAGGCCAGGATAGCGGTCACCCCGCTGCTGCCACTGAAAACTATGACAAGGAAAAGAATAAAGTGTATTCTCTTACTGCCCTTACTGTGTTAGAAAACTGCCGACAGAAGTAAAGATTCCATCCGATTTGATTTTTCCAGCAGTGCAGTGTCAGAATTTTTGAAATTCGAATCTGCAGAAATTTCTCAAAATGTGAAAATGCTCCATGCAAACACGAAGCAACTTGATTCCATTTAAAAGAGACTCCTGCTCAACAACCACCACTGAAAAGTGAAAATAAACGAGAGAGACAATAAACTCGAATTTATTTACAAGTAGAAAAAAATATCACACTCAGTGTTAATTAATTTTCATAATTACAACAAAAACTCTCGACGTGTAATTTACCAGAGAAAAAATCCTGCCGAATTTTGTGAGGACCCAATTCGACTGAATGCAAAAATTAACCCCAAGACAAAGCATGAATCGTAACATGCAAGGTAAAATGTTGGAAGTTTCCAAGCATGCAATTAATGAAGTTGTGCATCCATACACTTGGAAGTTCTCAAGCATGCACAAATGAAGTTCATGCACAAATTAAGTTGCGCATCCCTGCACTTGGAAGTTCTCAACAATGCACAAATGAAGTTGCGCTTCCCTGCATGGCAAAACAAACAAACGTGTTGCACTTCCTTTCTTCTGTTCACTATCACTTATCAGGCTCACCGACACCTTTTGAAACAATGCACACTGAGCAATGGTCATACTGAATCCTCATTTTGACCATTTAGTGTACAGGTTGTCCACTTGAAAGAGGCCCCTTGTGTTTTAATTGGTTTTCCACACCTCTTCAGATTTTTTTGGCATGCAATTTTGCATTGCCAAATTCTTGCAGATGTGAATGTTGCTCGACAGTTGACATGATATTCACTCTTGCATGTTGTTCAATTGACATGGTGTTCAGAGTGTGGGAGGGGCGGGACTGCTGGGCCAGATGCCGTTACTGATTTTTGCCGCTGCCCTGGATCTATGGATGCTGTTGCGGATGTCCTCTTCCACCCACCCTTGTTCTGGGTGTCGTTCTCCGCCTCTGCTTCACACCTGTCACCGCTGGTTTGGCGCCATTCGTTTTTGCAAGGACTCTACACCTGTGCAGAAATGCCAAGCGTTGTTCAAAGGTTTCCCTCTTTCTCACGTCCGAACTCAGTTTCACGAAGTTCTGCACCACAAACATGCATTGATCAATAGTGATCAGCACGTCAAACAACAACAAAACCTTTAAAGCTAGCCGGCACAAGCCTGGACCGGAAAAAGGGCAAAAAAATTGAAAACACAACTAACATTATAGGGGCCTCTTTCAAGTGGGACATCCTGTATTTCTCCGTTGCTCCTGCCTGACAACAGTTCCACCGCCCAGCGCTTTTGGCGACAATTTTAAAGGTACTGACGGGCTTCGCATTCTGCAACGGGCTTTGGTTTGGTGACTTTCAGCCACCGACCCGTCAAGTCAAAATTCTGGCTTCATCAGCTAAATTGTTGCACAATTAATCAATTTTCACCTTTCTGGCATGCACAGTTACTGAGATCTCACTTCAAGAAGCTTGGCAATTGCAAGAAAACGCAAAAGCGAGAAAACATTGATTGATGTTTTGCATGTTATAATGAAGACAATTAGTTGGTAATGGTTTTTTAATGGTAGTAATTTTATTGTGGCAAACAGATTCCTGCAACAGCATTGTCGCTCAGAACCTCCTGCAGCTGCATTTGGATGTCGTCAGAACTTTTGCATTGGACATTGGAGATGAAAAAATTGACTATTCTTTGTCCTTCAAAAAAAAACTTTTGATCCCAGAACACTGAACGGTGCTTAAAAACACTTTAAATGGGGAGCAGTAACAAACTTTCAGAGAGCCAGGAATAACCCACAGATTTCACTTCACCCGTACCAAGAGAAAATAACAGCACAATGCAGCCAAAAATCAACGAAACACCAAACCATTTTCACACAGGTAACTGGGTGCGTACATTTAACATGCTACACGTACGCAAAGCGGTCTTATGTACCACGGAAGGGGAAAAGACTGGCTCCAAGGTGTCAATGAGCACAAATCTATTGAGCAGCAGATAATAACTGCGCGCAAAGATTTCCTCCAAAACTCTCGAGCATGGCGAAATTCCAAAGGTCTGATGAACACAGGGGCTGCAATTTCAACATGGTCCAACAAAATTTGACACGTTGCGCTAAGGTGCATGTTGCCATCACTTCAAATTGAGCATGACGAACTCCTGTGATCGGGGAGTTGATGGGGCATATCTTTCCATCATGTGAGGCCAGCCACTTGATACCCTTTCCACATGTAGGCGTAACGTATTTGCAATCTTGGAGATCAAGTTGGGTGGTTAAGTGAACAACAAAGCTTTTGGCCGACTTTTGCCCGAGGATTATCATTACTTTCATCAAAGAAGACCTTCGGACGGGAGGGGTTATTTCCCAAGAAAAAAAAAAAAGAAGCGGAACCTAACAAAATGCAGTTAACTAATAAAAACAAAATATTGCACACCCTGTGACAAGACAATAGTAATCAACAAGTTGCAACCATCGGACCCAGGAGTGCACTGAACAATTTGGAACAAAATAATATTTACCATCAATCGGAGATGAAGGGATAAAAACAGAAAAAGGAAACGCTACGGAACACAACATTCAAGTAAGATAGTTATACACATCGTCTGGTAAGTTGTCCGTCTGCCTGTAGCAAGGCGTGAAATCGATGAAAAATGTTGGTTCTGGCTGGGTCTCACTTCCCCCCGACATGCCTCCTGCTGCTTCACCACCACTCGGTTCTTCTTCACCGGTCTGTGCTCCTGACGGGAAAGGCCCATTGCTGATAGTTGTTGCAGGTAGACTTCCTTGCAGGGGGATCGCATTGCAAGCACCGGAGTCCGAATCAGTTTTCTTGTCGGAGTCTGAAGTCGATTGAGTTGAGACTTGGTTCTGCATTTGACGCTTTATCAGGCTGGCCAGTTTTGGAGGCAAATTGATCGAACAGGGGGCAGCTAGTCGAAAAGAGAATGGATATATTCTTTATGCAGGTGTACCATGTACGAGTATACGCACAACCTTGATCGAATACACCTCTGAATATCATTAAGAGACATTCTCCCCTGGCTTCCGTGCAAATTTTCGACCTCCGCATGCAACTACCAAGAGTTCTGCATTGTTGACGTGAGAGACCATCAACATTTTGCTCAGCCATACAGTCCACCTTTTTGCAATTAGAGCCATCTTTGGATGACCCTGTCTGTCAAGGAGATAACCGCCATTTGGTAGGCGATACACAATACTACAGTGTATCGTTATCTCAAAGATAAAACTGGTTAATTACATTCAACGATTTTTTGGCAAAAAATTTGCACTAAAAGTAAAGAAACTGAAGACAAGAAAGTGAAAATCGTCCTCAATTTTATCGGAACAGTGACAGTAAACTTTCAGAGGAAAATGATGCATTCTGTTTCTAATTTTAGATGCTGTATTTAAAACCCTTGTTGATCCAATGAAAACTGACAATGTGGTTACACGAATGACGACTGCCAGTGTTACAATGATAATAAATAAATCAGAATCGAAACTTACTGGTTTGCTTATAAAACAAAATATATCCACTTTTGTAGCAATCCTTGTTCAATTTCTGCCTTGTTACTGATTCATCATTACAATAGTACCATTCCTGGGTCAACGGATGTTGAATGTACGATGTGTAATGGCCTGAGGTGACACCTGCAAAAAGATGAGTGATAAAATACAAGAGAAACACTAACAGAACCCATGAAAATATTTACCATTAGAAAGCCATGCGAAATTTGTTTTAACCTCTTCCTCTCTGCCCATTTTCCGAAAAAAAAAAAACTTTGTGAAACTGGTGGCCTTCTAAAAGGCCAAAAACGTCCATTATTTCAATTTTGCCACCAAACACAACCAACATGCAACAGCGATGATTGGGTGAGGTTCTGCCATCTCTTCAACACCCAATCCAACAGCAAAACCCGTGTACAGTCCTGCCATCTCTCTGAAGTGAGACAAAACATCGATCTCAAGAAATGGTTCATTTTTGACAGAGCAGATGGCACGCTGTTGCTATCACAACCAAATCCATGTGTTGGGTGTGGAGAGAATGCTCCATGTGGAGCATTCTCTCCACACATCCTAAGAAGCTTGTGTCATTTGAAATCGAACACACGGGTGGTATCTCTGGGTGAGGCGAAGAAGGTGAAAAAACTAAATATTCCCAAATGGTTAATTTGTCCTGAAAATTGTTTTGTTTTTTATTTTCGGAGTTTGACAATCGTTTTTCGCCTTTTGCAAGGTTCACCTACAATCTTTCATTTTTTGCAATTTCACACCTTTTGTTGCGAATTCGAGGCAAAATTCGTGGAAAAAAGATGACAAGAAAGAGTTTTCGTTTCATTTGCAGAATTCATCCAATGATAATTTCATTTCATTTTCTGAATTTAATTGCCTTTATTTCACCTAAAATGGTGCAATTCCTAAAAATGCCTGAAGGCCATTTTTAAATATTGCGAATTCGTGGAAATTCTAATTTGCAAAATCGCACATCTCCATTCGCCAAGCACCACAGCATCTTGGAGGAACTATCTTGTTATCAAGGCTAAAAAAGCTCTTTGGCAGAGAGCATTTTTTAGTTTCATAATTCGTCAGACGAAAGGAGAAAAATCTGCCATGTGAGCTGTCACTATTGTAAATTAACCTTTCCCACTTCCCCCTGGGAGGTCGTGGGAAAGCGAGGGACCTCCAACCCCCAGCAAAAAAATGAGTACACAAAAGTGTGAAAAATACGAGTGCATCCCTGAGTCATGTCAGCGTGGGCAGCAGTCACGAGAGAAGGAAAACACAGCACCAGTGTGCCTGCAAATGGATTTTACCATCTTGCGAACAACATCAGAAGCAGGCATGGCTCATTTCTTTGGGAATTGTGTGCCCGGCACTATATTTACAAAAATAAAAAGCAACTCTCTCGAAGCAAATTTCGAACAAGAAATTCGATCGATTTCACCTATCTCTCTGCTTGCATCCTCATTCTATTGCTCCCAAAAATCAGTTGTGATGGATGATGTTCAGGCATGGAGATGGACGTGAACTTAATTTAAGAATTTTTTCCTGTTCCAGAAGTGCAAGCCTAAACTTCTCGAGCACAGAACTTATTAACCTTTTCATGTCCAGAGCAACAAACGTTGATGATCATATTGACATGGGTGTTCAGTTAAGGTATGGGTGTTCAGTTACGGTAGCAAACATTACATCTTTCAAAACTTTGCTTGGTGGCCTGTGTAAAGTAGAACGTCATGTGTGGCATTCTGGACTTAGAGACAAAGCTGTTACTTCCAATCATTGCACGTGAAAAAAGTGGCATTCTGGACTTAGAGACAAAGCTGCTACTTCCAATCATTGCACGTGAAAAAAGTGGCATTCTGGACTTAGAGACAAAGCTGCTACTTCCAATCATTGCACGTGAAAAAAGTGGCATTCTGGACTTAAGAGACAAAGCTGCTGCTTCCAATCATTGCACGTGAAAAAACTGGCATTCTGGACTTAGAGACAAAGCTGCTACTTCCAATCATTGCACGTGAAAAAAGTGGCATTCTGGACTTAGAGACAAAGCTGCTACTTCCAATCATTGCACGTGAAAAAAGTGGCATTCTGGACTTAGAGACAAAGCTGCTACTTCCAATCATTGCACGTGAAAAAAGTGGCATTCTGGACTTAGAGACAAAGCTGCTACTTCCAATCATTGCACGTGAAAAAAGTGGCATTCTGGACTTAGAGACAAAGCTGCTACTTCCAATCATTGCACGTGAAAAAA
The DNA here is from genome assembly GCA_030068105.1 of Sinentomon sp. SZTP_YWyxl. NCBI lineage: Eukaryota > Metazoa > Arthropoda > Protura > Sinentomata > Sinentomidae > Sinentomon > Sinentomon sp. SZTP_YWyxl. Next base: position 2,946 of record JASGXE010007076.1, on the reverse strand, counting down.
GTGGCATTCTGGACTTAGAGACAAAGCTGCTACTTCCGATCATTGCACGTGAAAAAAGTGGCATTCTGGACTTAGAGAAAAAGCTGCTACTTCCGATCATTGCACGTGAAAAAAGTGGCATTCTGGACTTAGAGACAAAGCTGCTACTTCCAATAATTGCACGTGAAAAAAGTGGCATTCTGGACTTAGAGACAAAGCTGCTACTTCCAATCATTGCACGTGAAAAAAGTGGCATTCTGGACTTAGAGACAAAGCTGCTACTTTCAATAATTGCACGTGAAAAAGGGCATGTTGATTAATGACAAAATAAGCACAAAGCCACAATGCACTTACCTCCAAAGTGAGACACACATGAGTAGAGATCGTACTGCGGAGGTGGTTCAGCAAATGAAGAGGCAACGAACTGGCCCAGATCGAGGCAGTGCAGCGGAAAATGCACCGGTTCGGTAAGCTTTTGACTTATCCCATTTTGAAAGACAAATCTGGAAAAGCAAATATTTCCAGAACATAATGGCTATGAATCCAGTGGACACAACATAAAAGACACCCAGAGGGCGAGTGGAAGTTTGGGAGGGTTGGTTTAATGTTTCCCTTATTGATTGGGCAAGTTCAGTATGTTTCTTGAAACAATGGCTGGTTCTCATTCAGATTCCGGCATCATCGTGAGATCATCGTTGGAACAGATTCTGGTCGGGTCACAACGATGTGTAGACTGTGGAGCACACTGCAAATGGTGATAAGGAATTGGCACCGCCAATAAGAAATCAGCAATTTTAACCATCTTGTGATTTCTTTACCATTTCTGTCGATTTCTGAATGCGTGATTTTCCACGAAATATGAAAATGTCACGAAATATATCGTTTCCACACGAAATACCTCCTTTTCTTGATATTACACTCTAAAAAACCTGCACTTTTCCATTTTTTAAAGGCAGCGATATGCACACAAAAGATCTGAAAAAACAAAGCAGTCTTTCCGCTTTCACACTGTCATTGCATTTTGAGTTTATTCACATCAATTTTCTATGTTTTGTTCATGTGAAATTTAAGTAATCCCATTGAGAATTTTAAAAAACGTTTTTTGACAGGTTCTGGCCTTTTTCACCAACAATTTTTTTTTACTTTTGAGCTAAATTTTCGCAAAAATTATAAATTATCACCATTTTCTGCATGCTCTAACAATGTGTCTTGGAAGGTGAACCTGTACCAGCCATGGCGGAGAAATGCCGAGCTCCTACGTTACCATAAATAAGAGCGATCTGGAGTTGTTGATTTTGTCATCTGAAGAATTGCTGCTACCCAGAAATATCAACGAAACATATTGCTGCCTGGAGAACCGGCTGGACTTTTCTGGAGTTACTCTGATCACTTCAATTCTGTTTACTTCACATCAAGCACACCCCAGAAGCGAGTCAGCAATCGCGTGAAACAGTGGAGTTGAAGTACCTAAAAGAAAGCCCACTTTGAATTTTAAGAGAAAGCCCACTTTGAATTTCACAGGAACAATACATCAGAAAAATGATGCAAATAGACAGAATAAGAGACTGAGAAAAGAGCAAAAGAAAGCTGTCTTCCAAATGTTTATGAGCACAATGCTTTTCAATTAAAAAAAGGAAAGGCATGGCGTTTCGCATGTGAAGCTGAAAAAGGGAGATATTTCGTGGAAATCAATGATTTTTTTTAAATGAGAATATTTCGTGGAAATTTTCATATTTCGGGGAAGATCGCCCATTCATAATTGGGTGTGCTTGCTGGGGTGTGCTTACTTCTGGGGTGCCTTTTAATTGACTGAAATGATAAATAAATAAATCACAAAAGATGTTGATATGGCTAATTTCGTTTTGGCGGTGCCAATTCCTTATCACCATTTTCATGATTTCGTTTTGGCGGTGCCAATTCCTTATCACTAGAGCACTCTGAAAATGGTGAAAAGGAATTGTCACCGCCAAAACGAAATCAGCCATTTCAACCATCTTTTGTGATTTCTTTATCATTTTAGTCAATTGAAAGGCAATTCTGGCAATTGTGAATGGGCGATTTTCCACGAAATGTGAAAATTTCCACGAAATTCATTGATTTCCACGAAATATCTCCTTTTTTCACGATATACATGCGAAAACGTTGTGTTTTTCCTTTTTTAATTAAGTGGCAAGCATAGTGCACAAAAACACTTGAAAAAAAAGCTTTCTTTTGCTCTTTTCTCAGTCTCTTCTTCAGTTTATTTACACCATTTTTCCAATGTATTGTTCCTGCAAAATTCAAAGCAATCACATTGTAAAAATGACTGAAAATGCGTTTTTGACAGGTTCTGGCCTTTTCATTTCCACCGCCAAATAACGAAATTTTTAGACTTTTGAGCGAAATTTTCATTTTCAACGTGCTCTACTTATCACCATTTCCAATGTGCTCTACCCATAACCAGCAATTTTCACACAGCTGATTAAGGTTTCCGGCAAAAAAAAGGGAGGGAACATCAATCCGACATAGCCATTCAGAGAATTTACAAGGTAAAAGAGCTACCACCAGGCAAATCGTAGAGATGAAATGAGGTCATACTGGGCCAAAATAACCCACCTCTTCAGGTAAATTATGAGATAAGGAGGACATCTCCAAAGATCGAGAGTTTTCGTTGCTGGCCGATAAAGCTTGCATGATGAGCAAAACCAAGGATTCTGTTCGTCCAACAATTCACTGCAACAGAATAAGAAAATGAACACCTTTTTAAAACAAGAACAAATTAAACGAAGGCAGGCTGACAAAGTACAGTCATTCATAATCAAAATTTATAAGGTGCGAGTGCCGTAAAATTTGGAATAACTTTTGATGCATGACTGGTACACTTTGTTCAGAAAAGTTATCCCAAAAACTCTTTAACCACCACCGTAAAAACCATGCATTCCATGTTCACCCCATTGCCACTGAAATTCTCCATTTCCACAACCAGGG